>JBBIGA010000007.1:23843594-23854416 GCA_037576975.1 Alestes dentex | reverse complement strand
TTGGGGGTTTGAATCCAGGTCCTGGTCTTGTGTGTGTGTGGAGTTTGCATGTTCTCGTGGTGGCGTGGGCTTCCTCCCGGGGTCTCCGGTTTCTCCCACAGTCCAAAGACACGTGTGTCAGGTGAACTGAGGGTTCTAAATTGACCGTAGGTGTGTCTGCCTCGTGCCAGGTGAAGAATACAGCTACTTTTGTAACAGAGAGCCTGGTACAGCTTCACATTTCTCACAGCGGTAAAGAATAATTGTTAGCATCATAAAAATACTCCGACTGAAATGTATCTTCAGGCCAAACAGACAGTAGTGCTTGTACTTTGTCGACTCTACAGTTGTTTATATCTCCATTGTTTTGTTTTTTTTAGAACAGTGGTCTCTTTCCATGTTGTAATGACAACATTAGGACCAATCAGAAAGCAGTGACACAGTCATCTCGGCTCACTGTGGCTCTGTCGAACAGAGCTGTGAGGGTTGCTTTATTTATTAAGGAAAAACATTTGTTTGTGGTACAAAGGTACCGTGTGCCAGTGTAAAAGGGCCATAATATCAAAATAACAACAAACTCACGTAAAACAAAGACACAAGTTTGTCAGACTTGTGTAGTGAGGCGCAAATGCAGGGTTCCATTTTCTTAGACGTTATTTACACAAACCAGAACTTAAAGAGGCTCGAGGACCAAACACAAAGGAACATAAACTCTCCAGCTAAGACACAGAACAAGGTAGACTCTTTCACAAAGAAGGCGCAGGAGATAGATGACGGTGGACCAACCCAAGGGCATGAACTGGGGCAACTTAAATACAAACAAGACTAGGACATGAACTCATGAACAAGCGCAAACACTCTAACTGAAACCTGAGACAGCTGTGACTTAATATGTGAAGGTAGACACAGTGAACATACAGCAACCTCATTTTCAACATAAAAGTCCCAAACATAAACTTAACCAATGGCTGCCTCTAACGGCCAGGAGATACAAGCCCTCCCCTCACCAGAACACCATGAAACAAACAATTTTGAAGATCAGACTTTAAATGTCAGTATTCAGATAAGTGTAGCCATATTTAAACATTTTAGGACCTTTTTAACTTATTATACTGACCTCCTATCTGTCCCTTTAGCTTCAGTTGTCATGTGAAAAATGGTCCAGCTATAATTTATTTACTTTCCATACAGTAACAATCACCGCCCTCTTTAAAATCCTTTGGGGGCTTGTACTGATTAAAGGCCATTAAAGATGATCAAATACGAGTATAACAAACAAGTACTCAAGCATGCAAATTATTCAGCCCAGCTGTTTTATTATATTATATTATATTACTTCGTACTTTTCCACAGACATCTATATAACTGAAGAGCCCTAGAGCACCTTTGCTATAAACATGGACATCACCTTGTATTTTTAATACGTAAAGCATGTGGTCATGAATTTGAACGCACACCAGGACGATCTCACTGATACACATTTGCAGTCAGAACTTTCAGAATAGAAGGGGCCTGTTAATTACCAAAAGGTGTGCCATGCGTTATATTATCTAATATATGATTTAATTCCATCATATATTAGATAATAAATAATTTAATGAAATCATATATTAGATCATATAACTCATATACGATGTCATTAAATAATTTAATGCTAAAATCCATATAAGCTAAAAATGATCCAGATCGTTGATGAAGGATGAGAGGATGACTAAAGCTGGGACTATAAGGAAGGGGTTTGGAATTAACAGGTCTGTGAATTTTTATGATAAAATGTGCTTGCAGCACCCTACTCCCCCACTGTGTAATTTGTGTGTAGACATAACTATTTTCATCACTTGACCTTTGCAAATAGTGTCGCAGAGAAGCTTTTTTTACTATATAACCTTTCTCCTCAGAAGGATTACTGTGCCAGTATTAAAGGTAACCTTATTGGGCGTAACAAAAACTTTCCTGTAGGCAACAGGGCCAGTACACATGGACGTGGTTTTCTATTCTCTGTAGCTTCGTGCTCCACTGCAGACTTGATATTTCCGTCTGGACTTGGGAGTAACAGAAAAAACATTGTGAAAGGCCAAACTCATTCCAAAAGGTCACAAATGCTTGTGGACTTTGTATATGACTTCAAAGCTACTGAAATATATGTATATCCGGGCCAGAAGGTTTTACACCAGACCACTGCTCTCTTGTCTTTTAGGAAAGTACGAGATGCAACTAGTGTGGACATTAACATGCGAGTGGGGGTCCACTCTGGGAATGTTCTCTGTGGCGTCATCGGCCTCCAGAAGTGGCAGTATGATGTCTGGTCACATGACGTGACACTAGCCAATCACATGGAGGCTGGCGGTGTACCAGGGTATGATTGCTCAGTTTTATCTTTACCTGTATTGTAAACAAGAAAAAAAGGAATGATTTCCCCCCTTGTATAGTGATACTTGATTTGATTTTTTCATCCCAATGAACAGACGTGTTCACATTACATCCGTCACGCTGGAGCACCTGAATGGGGCGTATAAAGTAGAGGATGGTTATGGCCAGGAACGGGACCCTTATCTGAAAGAGCACGGGGTTGTGACTTACCTAGTGATCAACCCAAAGGTGAAGAATAGTCTTAAATGGCATTAAAACCTACTAATATTGGACGAAGTGGACGAAGTCTATATTTTAGAGGATCACTTCAAAAATCTAGGGTTATATCTCTTACCTATTTCGGATTATTATTACTATTTATATAACTGCATAATTATATAACAAAGAGTCATGCAACTAATTATGTTTACACAGGCTTGTACCTGCACTTTTGACCTTTTTCCATTTGCTTTTCATCTGAATGGACAGGCTGAGAGGAGGAGTCCTCAGCATCACTATAGACCTCGGCACACTCTGGATGGAGCTAAGATGCGAGCATCAGTCAGAATGACTCGCTACCTCGAGTCATGGGGAGCTGCCAAGCCCTTCGCCAACCTGCACCACCGGGACAGCATGACTAATGAGAACGGCAAAATTAACACCGCTGTGAGCTCCATGCCAATGGCACCATGTTGAGTTTCATTGTCCAAAGTATTAGACCAGATCCAATTAAGCTTTCGGTTGAAAGTTGATTAATTATATTTATATTCTATGTATTTCTTAACCATTTCTGGTTAAACCTCTGTAAATACACACAATGTCTTACATTTGCTTACTTGTTTATAGATAATGATCTTTGATATCAAGGAATTGCCTCTTAAACCTGATTTATCTTTAATAGGACGTGCCACTGGGTCAGTACCACTTTCAGAGGCGTTCAGAGAGGTATGTCCTGTTCTTTTTAAACGTCCGCTTCTACTAAAGTCACTTTCAGTAGGGGTCTGTGAAATTGCTCTGTACTCATAGTGTGAAAGATGTTCCTCAAGCATTCTCTCTCTTGTATCCCACAGAACGAAATCTCAGAAGAAGCGATTTGAGGAGGAACTGAATGAAAGGATGATACGCACATTTGACGGCATCAATTCTCAAAAGTAGGTTCTGGTTGCCTTTGAAATTCAGGTCATTTGTTGGTTAGATGGAATGTGATCCCAGTCTCAGTTTTAACTCTCATGCTGTGTTTTTCAGGCAATGGCTCAAGTCTGAAGACATTCAGAGAATATCACTGTTTTTTCACAATAAAGGATTGGAAAAAGAGGTAAGGCTACAATTTCGTGAACTTTCTTCATAAAGTGACTACAAAAATATGATCACCAGCCACTTTCTTAGAAATTCCCTTTTATCTGAAGCTCCACTTTGCTGGTGTAAAATAAGGCACAATTTGCGTTTACTTTCCTTTAGCCTGTCATTAATGGTCAGTTCCTGACACACTGATACCAGCAAACACCGCCACAATAATGGTGTCACTGCTGTGTTGATCTGTGTCAACCAGCCAAATAATATCTGGTCCTGAGATCAGAAACTGAGCAGTGATGAATGGGTTGAGCACTACTGATTGTGTGGACCTGAGTAAAGTGGAGCTCATAAAGTGACCAGTGAGTGAAAGTAACAGGGGTCCTTCTAATAAAGTGGTTTATGAGTGTATTTATTATTGTATTATCTGCATACAGATTTGAAAGGTTGAAAGGTTAGAAAATCATCAATAATGCCCCCTGAATATTGCTACTATTGTCTCTTCATAGTACAGAGCAACAACCTTGCCTGCTTTCAAGTACTATATCACCTGTGCCTGTTTGATCTTCTTCTGCATTTTCATTGTGCAGATTCTGGTCTTGCCAAAGTAAGTCTGTGCCTCTTTTTTTTTTTTTTTAACCAAATTTATACCACACACAATACTTAGAAATGTGTGCCTGCAGAAACCTGTTCGATGTCGCTGATGTCAATAAAAAAAAAATAAAGATTTTGTTGATAATGAGATATTGCAATATTTGGATTAGATATTTCCTGTGGATTCTGGAATTGGCTTCATATTTGTTGAAAAATGTATTTTACTTTTTAACATAGCAGTTATGCTTGTTAGTCATTTTTCTACACTTTCACCCAAAAAGGTGAAAACATTATTTAAACCGTCAAAACTTCTGATTGAGCCGTGTGAAGGTCACCACAGGTTTATTTGAACAGTACGTGTGGTGGAAGGTCGGAATTACTACAGGCAAAACTTTGCACCATGCAGTATCATTAATCTGGACATTTTTAAGGTGTGTGGCTTAAAAGTAATTAATGAGCTCTATTAATTCTGTTAATGGTCTTTGCTTGTGTTGGCTTTTAGTAAACTTCCCAAACATCTGGAATCAATCGCAGTTTAAGAAAAATGTTGTCAATGCTAAATGAACGCTTGCTGTGCTGCCGTTGCAGAACTGCTGTACTGGGCGTCTCTTTTGGAATGTCCTTCCTCATTCTCTCCATGATTCTACTTATTTGCTTCA
Source organism: Alestes dentex (assembly GCA_037576975.1). Lineage (NCBI taxonomy): Eukaryota > Metazoa > Chordata > Actinopteri > Characiformes > Alestidae > Alestes > Alestes dentex. Next base: position 23,849,545 of record JBBIGA010000007.1, on the reverse strand, counting down.
TTGGCCATTTCTTGGTAAGCATTTACGCAAATCAACAGAAGTTTTCAGGTGGTTTTGATTATTTGTATTCAGTCCCATGAGATTGTTTGGGATTTCACAACATACAGTGCAACAAATCTGCAATTTCAGTTAAAGCCCCTTTAACTAACCTTTCCCAAACTCCAACAGAGGAAACCTTGCTCTTGAAGAAGCCCCTTTGGAAGCTCATGGTTTTTTTTTGTGTTTTTTTAATGACTTTGGGACCTCAGAAGAAAAATTTCCCACCTACCAAAAATGGTTAAAATATGATATTAATGATTTCCCAGCATTTCAAATCCCCTTTATTACTCATTGCAACGATTTAAAACACTTGTGTCAGTTGCAGTGCCAACACACTTTATGATCTTTTATGTTTTGTTTCACAGTTGCCAGCCATTTAAAATATAAGAGCTATTTCCCGTGCATGACAACACATTTGAATACGGTCTGTAATCTCAGAATATCTTAAAACTACACAGATAAACAAAACCCCTTTTTGCACAACATGCTGTAACACGTATTTGCCATTAGATTTCTCACTGGTACAATCTTTCTAACCTGACTCCGAAATTACTCCTCTGTCCTACTGGACGTACAGTAAATGCAGCCTGCAGATCAGACTCAGATGACAGGAAAGTGGCAAAATCTTTTAAGACCGTTTTGTCCTCCATCCACCAAGCTATTGGCTATTGTCATGGAAAGTCATCACTGCTGTATGTTTAAGAGAAAGCAGCAGAGAAATCATTTTGGGGTTTTTTTTTGCTGGTCTGCTCAGTGTCTGATTTGTCAAGTTTTCACAAGACAGCATGTTTATTTCTTTCCATCTGTTTCTCAAGCTATTTTTGGTGCATAGGCATCGTTTGATGGGAATATCCAACAGATTTATTTCTCTATGAAATGGTTTTCAAGCGCAACACTGTATATTTACTTATTGTCTGTGGCAAATGTAACGAATACATGGAGGAAACAGTTTTCTTTTTGTCCGACCAATCAAATCTGACCTCTACCTAAATTCATCTAAGTGTGCTGCCTGTCTAATTGCCACCTCCCTTCTTATCTCTTCAGCACTGCAGTAAAACAGCCTCGGCGTCGTGGCTCTGGATCCTCCGATCCTCCAGCATCATTGCCAACAAGCCCTGGCCCCGCCTTACACTCACCATGGCAACCACCACCCTCATCCTGGTCATGGCTGTTTTCAACATGGCAAGTTCCGCGTTAGCCATGAGGGGCCAGGACAGAAACATTATCGGAACTAAAACTCTTATAAACGCAGCACCAGTTTATATGATTGAATGTATTTTTCTCATGATCGTCGACATGTTGGTCTAAAGAGTTATGCTTAAATTTCTAGTATGAAAAGAAATACATTACATGACATTATTTTGGCAGAAGCGACTTATAATTTGAGGAAAGTTTCAGGACAGTTTTGAGGAACGTTTCTGTGAGAACAGAAAATAGTGATGTTAACGCATATTTTGAAAACTCTTTACAAAGCAAAAACATTTTGGTTTTGAAATGTTTCCATATAATAAGTCGTGTTCAGTCAGCAATGTCTCAGCATGTGTGGATTTTATTCAGGACTGCTGAAAAAGCAAAAAATGAGTCCTCATGAAGCCGCTGGATAGAACGTGTCAAAGCAAAAATGGGGATCTCAGATGCAAGATCTGATTACACCTCTTTGGTCTTGGCTTAATTTCATGTTATTTTCTTGTTGTAACATGTTTGCTTATTGTGTTTGCAATGTGGAAAAGATTAAATAGTGAGGAGTAAAAAAAAAAAAAAAAAAACCCTTGGGAAAGTATGTCCAAACCTTTGACTGGTACCTTCCAAGTTTCAAAGCTGCCATTCACTCAGTATGAAGGCAAAGATCCTTTTGTGGCTGAAACACGCTGTTCTTGGTCATTTTGGCTCAGATTCCCGTCCATCTGTAACTTGGCAATGGGTGGCTGTTTCTGCTCCAAACCGGACCCCCCCAGTATCCATGCGTGTCACTATTTGTAAACACGCTCTGGAAATGAGTTTCCTGTTGTCTGTCTTTAGGCAGCTTGTCACTCAAATTCAAATCCGCGCTGTGCCGCTAGCTTTTCATTAAAACGCAGCACGATGTGAACAGATAAGCCCCGAACCCGAGAAGGATGCGCGGTGAGGTTTTGGAACAGTGGTTTTAACAGTGGATTCTTTTGTTTTTCCGTCAGCAGAAACAAACTGAGTCAGTACTTCACAACTTCTGCTTAATTCCAATCTTGAAAGATGGTCTGTAAAACTTTCAAGTGCTATATGAATGTACCTCATCCAAAAGGGAATACAGATACAGACTAAAACATGGAAGACACACTTTAAAAAGTGCCCTGTTCAAAAGCACTGCACTCTGAAGCGTGTGCTTGATACAGGCACATCATTTTTTTTTTCTCTCCTCTCTTTTCAGTTTTTTCTGGAGGACAACCTGACACCTCATGTACCCTTTTATAATATATCCAATGAAACCCTATTTCAGCCTGATGGGCGTCCAGTAGCTTTCCTGGCGAAGAACAATTTCTACCTTCCTGTGAGTGTCTCCTTCATGTCTGTCAACAAAAGGGAGTCCATGCTGTCATCACTTTCCATTTTTCATTCTGTGCTGTCTTGTCTGACAGGTCAAGGAAATAAGGACGTAAAGCTTAGTACCGAATTTATTTTGTTTGCCTTAGTAGCTGGGTCGCTGGGCCTCCCAAATAAAGCTAGAAAAAGGTCTAACAAGAAACTGATTTTTAACGTACAATTATTTCATATCTCCATGGATCATCGTCACTATTACAATCATTCCAGTATACATTATGCATGTAAATCTTTTTTTTTTCATGATTGTGATCCTTGTGTTGCTCTCCATGTCAGTATTTTATCTACAGCTGCATCCTGGGCCTCATCTCCTGTTCTGTGTTCCTGAGAATCAACTATGAGCTGAAGATGCTGATCATGCTGACGGCCGTAGTGGGCTACAACATCATCATCCTCCAGACTCACGCCTCCCTCCTGGATGAGTATAGCAAGTTCCTCTACAAAACAGAGGTCCTGGAAAGGTGAGTGCCCTCGTAGAATGGGGTGTCATTCAAAGCCACTGTCTGTTTCTCTGACTGTTCTCTACTCAAAATATTTTTTATTTCATATACTATGTTGATTCTGGGGAACATTACTTGAGTCCTCTGCATTTAACCCATTCACCTGAGTGAAGGTGCGCAGCCAGCCATGTTGCCCAGGGTGTGTGGAGAGGGTACCTTGCTCAAGGGTACTTTAGTGGTGCCACTGGCTGTCCTCAGATTCAAACCCACGGGATTCCGACTGCAGGGGCAACTCACTAAAAGTGTAAAGTGACCATTCCGTCATACGTGAACACACCACAGCGCCCAGTGTAACCGCCTGACCGCCAGCTGCCCCCCCCAAATGTATAGCATTTGACTTACTGATGCTTTGGCTTATCACACAACCTGCACTTAGTCCCACTTACTAAATGTGCTCATTAATCACAGGGTTATTCAAAGCTCCAAAGATTTCCTTCACAACAAATATTTTACAGGGGTACAACACACACACACAAACACACACAACCAGTCTTTTTTTATCGGCAATGGTCTCTAAAGATCTTATTTTTTTTACTAGCCGACCAGTTGAGAACCCCAAGGCTGTCCCCAGCTTAACTGTCACGTCGTTCTGAAAACTATAAAAACACTCTGCAGCCTTATACCGTGTCAGGTCACGGCTTTAAGCAGCAGACCACAGACTGCACGACTTTTATATTATCGATCCCGAAGCTCAGTTCTAGCCATGTTCATTAGAGGTTATATGAGGTGGCTTTTGTTGGGATGACCTGGTATTCCTCTTGGAATATCTGCCGTTCTAAAGTGGCACTCTAAATTAGCCCAGACCCAAAAGTGGCTTCGACAGGAGTGCTCATTAGGGCCAGCCATTGTTGGGTGGCTGCCCATGCCATAGACCACCTATTATTCTCAATGGGCGCTGAAAAGCTTCCAGTTCCTCCTCCTAATGGGCTTTTATTATTAGGCCCACAAAGGACCAGCTTACGTTAGTTACACTGACATAAAGCCAAGCTTTTTGTTTTTGTGAGAGCCGAGTTGTGCCGCAGATAGACTCGGAGAGTCCACGTGGGTCTTCAGAACCGATGAAATGCTCTTTATGTCTGCACATTATGATCGAAGTCTTGAGACAAAAGCTGCCAAGAAGCGTGTATATGCTGAAACTGATGAGTTGTAATTCTAAAAAAAAAAAATGATTGCGGACTAAGACTTAGAGGAGGACAAACCATCCTCCTCTGGCTGCTCCAGATAGTGGAATTATGATATAATGGCCTTGGGCTTCATCTTCCTATGTCAGAAAAAAAGGAAATTCTGAAATGAAAAGGCCAAAGTTACTTTTCTTATCCTTATTCAGTGCATGAGCAGAACCAAATGCAGTCCTGAAAGAAGGCCTGAGTTGTCCGGCCAGTTGAGTAGAGAGCTCCGCTACTGTGTTAACATTAAACAACAGTGGCATTCTTTATTAATAGACAGCTGGAGACGACATGGCCCACTGGCCTCTCCTGGGCCGGGGATGACATGATTTGTAACAGGGAATCAGTTACACACTTCTCTCTCTCTCTCTCTGTCTCTCTGTCTCTCTCTCTGTCTCTCTCTCTCTCTCTCTCTCTCTCTGTCTCTCTGTCTCTCTCTCTCTCTCTCTGTCTCTCTCTCTCTCTCTTTTGAGGCTGCCTGTGCTGACCCAGTTCTCTGTAGCTGCTTACAGATGCTAGAAACACAAACATCATAGCGGAGTGACATGAAGATTGATGTGTGTGTGTGTGTGTGTGTGCGCGCGGAATATTGGAATATTTGCAGACATCTGTTTCTCATTCGCACAGGTTGATGTTTATGAGTGGCAAGTGAGTACTGTGCATTTTGTTGAAGTGAATCGCCAAGTGAATTTCAAGGTCTTCTTCCAAATTTGTCCAAATTTGGATTCTTCAGTGAAGCACCGGAGACCAGTATTGCTGACAAACACTAGAAGTCAATAGTCACTCCAATTGTTTCTGCAAAAATACATCACCAGAACTTCTCTTAACCTACTCAAACCGCATCCGACTTGTCAGTGTGGTTCAGGGCACAGGACAACTTTGTGAGCTGTTTGAATAAACAAGACTCAATCAATACAGACATCAGTTTCAGAGAATACCCGGACTGGTACGGGCACAAAGCTGTTTCTGAAAAAAACTGATCCTAGATCATCTCTCATTCTCCCGAGGTGGTTCGTGAATACAGCCACTGTAAAAGGCTGCCAGGAGCGATAGGCTACACGTCGAAGTTTTCAAATTTCAAGCCCTCAGTCGTACTGTACCACCTTAATGAGCCTGTGCCACCTAAAGGAAGAAACGGAATGAGAGATTTTTTGTAGAAGATTTGGGTGATTTGTAGCTCCACTTCTAAGCTGAAAAAGGTACATTTGGACTCCAAATGTGTTTTGGCTGATCGCCTGTATCTGGGCCAAGAGAAAAATTGTGTGAATCTAAATTTTTGCAGAATTAGTTCTTTACCTACAGACGAAACGAGGCAAAATATGTGGAATAAAATATGAGTGAAGAAAACTGATTATAACATCCATGTCATTGACTACAAAAGCGACCAGAACTGGGAGTGTGTGATTCTGGAAAGACTAGTGTGGATTAAGTTGATTGCAACTTTTGCTTTTTCAGGCCATGCAACTACATGAAATGAGCCTAAAACTAACATTTTTCATTGCCATGTTATGGAAGTTCATGTTTCGCTGAGTGTCCTTGTGTTTTTCATTTTGTTCTTCTTAAAGCCCTGTATTTTTATTACTGTCAATTAAATTAATTTATTACTGTATTTACCTGCTTATACCAAAGAAAACACGCTGCATGAATTACAGTCCAGTCTATACAGGGGGAA
>JBBIGA010000007.1:23807934-23835683 GCA_037576975.1 Alestes dentex | reverse complement strand
TCTCTCTCTCTCTGTCTCTCTGTCTCTCTCTCTCTCTCTGTCTCTCTCTCTCTCTCTCTCTCTCTCTCTCTCTCTCTGTTTCTTTCTCTTTGCCTTCTCTATACCAAGGCCAGGAGTTCTGAAGGACTTGAAGACGATGGGTTCTGTGTCTCTTTTCATATTTTTCGTCACTCTCCTCGTGCTGGCCAGGCAGGTGAGCTCAGACATGTCCATCAGTGACTGAAAAACATGTTGAATGGAAGGTATATTACAGAAAATAACAGCTACATAAATAAAATAATACAGCATTCATTTTGGTTTGCTGATTGAAATACAGAAATATGTTGTCACAAAATTATGCTGACCGTTCAACTCATTAAAACCTTTGTTGAAAGATCAGGAATCTTACAGATATCACAATAAAATACACGACGGTTTCATAAAAATAAGTGCTTCATCTCATTTGACAAAGACAAATAAAAAGTCTCAATCTTATTTTAGCTTGTTATCCAACGTAAATGTTGTTAGTGCAAAGTTAAACTCTTAAGAACAATCTTTGTTTACATAAATGATGAATTAAATGTTTATATAATTTTAATATTATATAAACATTTAATCAGAGGTTCTGCCAAATTGGGAACTTATTGCCTGTTACTGGATAGCAAGAGGGAGCAGAAATATAAATAAAAAAGTTTTAACTTATTTTTATTCAATGTGTCAATTCAATTTGTATTTTTTTCTTTATTATCCCCTCTTGACTGAATAACATTAGTAACATGCTGCTTTGACTCATTTCGCATTCCATTTAAACACCAGAAGTAAACATGTGGTTGGTTATTTTATACATTACATTTACGTTCGATTTACATTCTATATCAAAAGGTTCAAGTCTGCGTTGCTGACTTTTTCTGTTTGTTTAGACTTGTGTATACAGCTTTAATTTCCACAAAATTATCATCATAATGATAATGTGTTGTCTTGCTGACTAAACAAAAAAGCTGGAAGAATGAAAGAAACCTGCTTTAATACTGAAGAACATGCATGTCAGACATGCACCTATAATTGTGAACGATGATGATTTCACTCTGAATTAGTGATGGAAGGGTCGACCAGAGGTCAGGCGGGTTCAGATCACATTGTTGGACAATTTAAAGGGTTCAAAAAGTGACAAAGCAGCGTTCCAACTATACATAACTTGCAGAAACATTGCGGATAAAGTTTGCTTCATTAATTAACGAATATTTATTCTGGTCAGGCAGGCAAAAATCTCAGAATAGATCAGATGGTCTGAACGCGCATCACTACCCTGAAGTGTTTGTCTACATGTAGTGCAAAAAAAAAAGCAGCTCTTCTCTGTTCCAGCTGCTAAACATAGCCTGGGCCTTAGAAAAGCACTCTCTTCCATCAGAGCTGTGCATCCCTTTTGTGATCTGGGCCCTATTTCACTGTCCCAAATTCAGACAGCAGCAATTTCAGACTTGTTTCCCCCTGTTTCTGTCTCTCCTGTGATGTATGGCGTGGAGTTTTGGCTTATGTCAAAATAGAGCTGGATAGACTGGAAATGAGGGTAATCTGCAAGATGCACAAAAGACATAGAAAAGAGTTTGGGAGGATGTTACAGACATGTTATAGAGTAATCAAATGTATGAAAATCAAGTGCAGTCCATAAATAACACTTTTGTGCGATTTGTATAAAACATGCTGTAACTCCTCCACAGTATGGATATAACTGACCTTCTTCAGTTCCAGAACAACAACAAAATGTACTCATTACACATCTGTGTAGGACTGCAGTTCCTTGGCTGTGTTGTTATCTTCGTATTATGCATGAATTTGGAATTCCATTTCGCATAAAAATTGCACTTTTGCATCAAAGCAGAAACTTAATTTCCAACTGATTAGAAAGTTTTCACATTCAGCAAAATGACTGATAATAGAAAACCGTTTCATCCATAAAAAACAAAGGAAAAGAAATTGGTTTCTCTGATAAAGCTATTTTTGACCCGTGACAAATGGCAGATGTCATTGTATGACAATGAGGGCTAAAGCAGCAGGCGGTACAGAGGAAATATGGAAGATCACATTCACACTCCTTTAGATGCCTTTCTGACCTTACTCGCACATGACATTTCGGAAAGAACCTGTTGATGTGATTTCTTTTTTCGCTCATGACTCAAGAGTTTATCGCCTGGAAATAACTCTGTAGGATCATAGTGAACGCAGGACATTCTACAGGAGACTTTTTTGGGTTTGCTTTGCTTTTGTTTATATTAATGATGAATGGAAAGCAGTCAATCACAGATATATATCTGTTTTTTCTACATTTTATTGGATTGCATGTCAACAATGAATAAAGATTCTGATACTGACATTATCAGGATAAATTGGATAAATTGGGTCAGAATATATGTTCACTGCTTTAGCACAGTATGCATTTTTATAGTATAGCAGTACTGTTTTACTGGTGCTGTCTATACATGAGTTTGTTTTTTTGCTAACCTATAGCTTAATGATTTTCTACAACATGCCTCCACCCATGAATCTAATCTAATAAAAGTGTATTTGTGCAACTTAAGGTTTACCCACATTTAATGAGCAACCTTCCCATATTGAGGACTTCATATGAATAAACTGCAGTGGTCTCTTGGAAAAAATAAGAGACCACTGCAATTTATTTTTAAATCAGCATCTCTATGCGTATGACAACCGTTCCATGCCAGAAAAGTATAATAAACACTGCTGCAATCAACACTGTTTTCTTTGAACTATTCAAGTTCTGGAAACACTGTCATTTCCTTTAAAATCCTGCTTTAAAGAACAATATTTTTGTTTGGAAACAAGGAGAAATGTTGTCAGCAGTTCTTAAAAACTAAGGCAAAGTTGTTCAGTTAAATACTTGCACTTATAAAAGATAAAACGTGAGAAACTAAACATTTTTGCAGTGGTATCTTATATATGTATATATCTGAACACACATACACACACACACACACACACACACACACACACTTAGGGTAAACTGTGGGTTTGGTTATTGCAGCTTTCTTTCATAGAAATTCCAGTAAAAGCAACCTTCCCATAATGAATACTTCATATGAATCCTTGGTAATGTTAGGTTTGTTAAATCTGAGGGTTTGTGTTACATGCTGCAGGGGTTTTGTTTGTTTTGTACTGTGTAGTTCCCATTCAGAATAAACATAAGACTCTTCTATTGCTTGCAAGCTTTGGTCAGATATTTCATCAGAAAGCTATGTGGCAGCAGAACTGAGCAGTTTCTCTCTGTGGATTTGCTGTGTTGTTTTGTCAGTGAAAGGAGTACGGTGACCTCCAGTCTCCTCACCTCTGTGTCCTCTTGTATAACAGAATGAATATTACTGTAGGTTGGACTTCCTGTGGAAGAACAAGTTCAAGAAGGAGTGTGAGGAGATCGAGACTATGGAGAACCTGAACCGTGTTCTACTGGAGAATGTTCTACCCGCCCACGTAGCAGAGCACTTCTTGGCCCGAAACTGGAAGAACGAGGTGAGAAGCACTGTCCTGATCAAATGCCTTATTTAATTCAAGACAGTGGGATGGGCTGGAAGTGTGTCTGCACAGTTGTTTGAGAAGGATCAAGTTCTGCTGCATCAAGCATATCATATTTGCATCTGCCCACTCAGTATGCTTCAACCATAGATACAGGTAGCAGACAGTAGGTTTCTTGCATAGAATTGCATCGACTGCACAGGATCTCCTTTTCAGTTGGTTGACTGCAGAATGTCTTTGAAGATATGTGTAAGAATGGACAGCATTTTTCCCCACACAGAACAATATCTGAGTTTGAAAATAAAATGGTTCTTTCTAAAAATGAGAAGTCCTTTCTGAAAAGTCCTTCCATGCCCCTACTAAACTGTGACCTGTGGTTTCTTATGACTTGTTGATGATGTGTTATGTGTTTATGCCATCAAAGATCAAAAACCTACTCTGAAAAAGATTGATTCAAATTTACTTTGGTTCCACATGAATACAGTTCTGAAGACAGTACAGGCACACTCTTGTTACTTTTAAAATGATGAAACACAGATATGCTATGCTGGAAAAAGTAATCAGGAGGATCAGGAGAATTCCAGCTGGGCCACTGTTGTTTTGGGCTTAATACTGTGGCTTTGCTCCATTATAAAAATGGCTCCTGTGGCGGTGCGTGTAGAGGAAGCTTCTCTGCTCATATACACACAAAATTTGCTCCCAGCCGTCACAACAGTGGGTGGGTTTGTAGATTTTTGGGTCCAGTTGTCTGCCGAATTTAGTAGTCTCCAATTCCATTTACTAGCTAGGGCTCCCCCATCACCACCAACACCGGAAAGGTGGAGGTTGACATGTGCTTCCTCTGAGTCACGTAAAGCACCACCATCTTTTGAATCCAATGTCACTTGACAGTGCAACATGACCACCAGTTCTGTTACGTCAGATAACAGATGCCCATGCTGGCAAGAATCGTGCTGAGTGACGGGGAGAGGGCGGCTGTCCTACCCACCCAGAGAGAGAGTTGTGTTGTCTTTGACTCCAGTTGTGTTGTCTTTGACTCCTAGCCACGGATGCAACGTTCAGACATTAGGAGTCCTCAATTGTAGCCACTCAGGAGTCCTTAATTGTAGTTATTTAAGGGATTTAAAATTAGACCCTCCTTCTCAAGTGGTCCAGCCTCAGTCATCTAGTGACTCTTACAAGAGTGTGTGAATAGAGAAGTGCTCACTAAATGATTAGGTTGCTGGTAGACACAACAGGCAATGTTCTATATAGTGCGAAAACTGGCTAAAAATGTTACAATCATACAATCACAGCCGCAAAAATCTGATAAAAATAAACAAAGGTGGCAATGAAAAGTCAAGAGTATAATATATAAGACCCAATATGTAAATGTGAAGAAAACTCTCTTATCTCTCGCTGTCCTGCTTGGAAATCCAAAAATAAACAAACAATAATTAAAATAATAAAAAAAAGATGAAAACCAGAAGGAGTTAACAAGATAATAGCGTCCTCTGCTAAACTACTCTCCTAGCCTGTAGATGTAGCTATTATTAATTTATGTGTTTGTGTGAGAGCCTTTTTTCCTTTATTTCACCAAAAACAGCAGGATCATTTTTACTTACGCTCCACTGCATGTTTGGAATCTAATCTACAATGCTGTCTTTTGTGTGCTCGTGATGGATCTATGGTGTGCATCCAATAGCTTTTTTAATTTTCTGTTTGTACTTTTGTTTCTGATCATTACTGCAGTGAAAGAGCAAAGGAAGGAATCTGATTAGACAGGGACATGACACAGAAGAAAAAGTTGTCGGTAGAAATGGGCGGGTCTGCATTATCACTCCTGGACTGAAAATGAGCTCCCTCTGGCTCTGTGGATACGAATAATTACACATTAAAGTTTTTCCACTAGCCTTAAATTGGTTATTGTTGCAGGCAAATCTGGTGCATGTAAGAATTTTTCTTAAATCTGAATTTTCTGGAGGGGAAAATGTTAATATCACATCTATAGACAAGGGTGGAGAGTACTAATATGGCAGCCAGGTTCTCTAACATCACTGGGTGTAGATTCAGTGTGTTATTTAACAGCTGTGTTGGTCTCTAATACGTGCATTTCTGCATTTAACCACAATCACAAATGTACATTTTAAAGGGGCTTTAATGAGAAAAATATTCACACATTAATATTTTCAGTGTGTTACACAGCATCAAGACAGTAATATGGGGAGGAAGTCAAACTTCTGTGAGGCTTGTATGTTATTAGTGCTAATGATTTTCTAAACCCTTGACACCCTTTACACCCTCTCCTGTGTCTGACAGGATCTGTATCACCAGTCGTACGACCTGGTCTGTGTGATGTTTGCGTCTATCCCAGACTTCAAAGAGTTCTATACAGAGTCAGACGTAAACAAGGAAGGCCTTGAGTGTCTGAGGCTGCTGAATGAAATCATTGCAGACTTTGATGAGGTAATTCAGTGTAATTATTTATTTGTATGATGCTCAATTTCACCAGGGTTCCTCCATGAAATCACTTCAATTCCAGTTTTGTATCAGGGCCACATCAGCCAATATAAAAAAGAACTCTATAAGTATACTTAAATAAATGAAACAGATTCATTTTAATTTACTGCTATATGCTTTTGTTTTTTTATCTGGGCATTTGTTTATTAATTTCTGCATTAAGTTTCATGTATTTTCTGTGTTTATTACTTTAGCAAATTTTTCCTGAAATTATTTTTTGTTTGTTAGTTATTTGCTGTTTTGTTTCAGTTTTTATTTGGGCGTTTGTTTTTGCTTTTGTTTTTGTTTTTTGTTTTTTTGTATTTTCTGTAATTCTTATTTTTGCTTTTTTTTCCCCCTAAAATTATTTTTATTCTTTTATATATTCTGTCAATATTTATTTGTTTTTTTCCTTGTTGATATTATAACAATTCAGTGTGTTTTAACATTCCAGATTCATTTTACTTGAAAGTTTGATTTATTTTACTTTTGACAGTCTATTCCAAAAAAATTACAGGCAGAGTTACTATAAAACTGCAGCACAAAATGTATATATTCCCTGAGTAACAAATTATACTGTCATTGTTGTTACAGAACCATGGATATCCAAAATGCTAACTTTAGAGGATATAAAAAAAAAAAAACAATCATGAATTATAATTAAAAATAAGAAGTTATAAGAAGTAATTGTGGACTAATTTTCAGATCATGTAACGCATAGTTGGTGTTTTAAAATGCTGTAAAACATGAAAAGTAATACAAAGTTAACATTAATACAATGTTAACATTAACATTAGTCATAGCAGATGAGGTTCAAGATGGATAGCTGGAGCCAAGGTGGATACACAGCACAGCTTCTATTGTGTGTTAATAGCAATGGTGTTACTTTGCTGCAGGGAATATTGTGTTGTGTATATTTTTGGATGGTACGTAGCTAAATGTAGCTGTTTCTTGTGTAGTTGCTGTCCAAGCCCAAGTTTAGCGGAGTCGAAAAAATCAAGACCATCGGAAGCACTTACATGGCAGCCACTGGGCTGAACGCCACTCCAGAACACGCCCAGGTAAAGCGTTCACATAGAACCTGTCATGTTAAACAGCTTTGAGCTAAGGGCAAATGAAGATCGAGCTAAGAATACTTTGCCCAAAGGATGCTAAGATTGCTATTATAAAATGAAGGCTGGTAGGAACTCAGAATTATATAAAAGATCATGCCAACCACTTTCATTTATTGATAGCCACTTTTCAGAGTACTCTTTGAAGAGATAAAAATCATTACAACAGTATTCTAACGCACTTTAGAGCTATTGCTTCCTCAACTTTCTGACCCCATGCAGTCAGAGTTACTTTCCACCCTTAACAAATGTCTAAGCCCAAACCCATTCCTATGAATTATACACTACAAGTTTGGGGGCTTAGTTTAATGGCTTTCGGAGGGGGTTGGTGTATTTATAATTTATTTGCTGTTTGAAATTTCAGGAGCATGATCGGCAGTACATGCACATTGGCACCATGGTGGAATTTGCCTTCGCACTGGTGGGGAAACTCGACGTCATCAATAAGCATTCTTTCAATGACTTCAAGCTAAGAGTTGGTATGTATCTAAACAAAGGCTTTAGCAATAAACTATACACTACATGGTCAAAAGTGTTGGGACATTTCAGTGTTTGGCCTAGACCCCTTACTTCCAGTGAAGGACAATCTTAATGCTTCAGCAGACCAAGACATTTTGGACAACGCCATGCTTCTAACTCTGTGGACACCGTGTCTGGGGAAGAACCTTTTCTATTCCAGCATGACTGTGTCCCAGTGGACAAAGCAAGCTACATAAAGACACGGCTGGATGAGTTCAGTGTGGAAGAACTTGACTGGCCCACACAGAGCCCTGACTTCAACCCCATCCAGCAACTTTGCGATGTCTGACCTCAAAAATGCTCTACAGAATGAATGGGCACAAATTCCCACAGAAATCTTCTGGAAAGCCTTCCAAGAAGAGTGGAAGCTGTTATAGCTGCAAAAAGCGGACAAAGTCCATATTAAACTCTATGTATTTGAATGCAGTGTCATTAAACTCCTTCTTGGTGTAATGGTCAGGCGTTCCAATACTTTTGTGCATATAGAGTAGGTCAACAGTCACAGCACCAAAGGAGAAATTGAGAAAGATAAGTTAAAATAAAGGTAATTTGACCTGTTTTGACATTTCGACATGCAAAAGAATTAGCATTCTTGATGTAGCAACTAAAGCAGACACCTTAATGCTCAATTTCAGTGGCACTTTCCCAAACAAACCAGGCTACTTAGACCAAGAGCCTCAGATTAACTCGAGTAGCCACAAAAATGCTGCACTTTCTCAGACTTTCCCATGCTGCGTTCATCGTGCCTTCGAGCATGATTGTGCCGCCTGAAGATTTTGAGTGGATTTGGCCTGTGTTCAGATCACTGGAGCTCAAGCCATCTGACTGTCATGTTTGAACAGTGACATCTGCCATGCTTCGCTCCGTCCCTATCGAGTTCAAGCTGCTCCTGGTAGCTGTGGGTTTTTCTGTCCCCTACGCCCTTACCCTCATTTCTAAGCATACGGCGAACACAGCCTGACACTGCCCTCAATTCAGCGCTGCAGTAACACTGGAAAAATGCATTTTGAGTCCTGTGTGACTAAGGCCTATACGTGCTGCTCAGAAATTGATCAATTCAATTACTGCAGCAGCGTTTAATTCAGCACTCCCGTACACAAGAGGGTATATGTAATTTTAGGTTGTTCAATACAATCGTTTGTCACTATAAAATAATGGAGTTGGGCAGCATTCATTTTTAATTCAATTAAGGTCACTGTAATTGGAATAAGCCTTGGGCCAGGTTGAGTGAGCCTGACTGTATATCTTTAGTAAAAGAACACTGCAAATGTGACCTACATTTAAATATTTAGGCATAAAATATTAATGTTTCTGCAAAAATGAGATCAGATTTGACGATGTCCCGTGATAGTGGGCTGTTACTCCATGGGGAGGTTTCTTAAGTGAGTCAATATGTAAATACAATTAAATTAGATGAGCCGCCAGTGTCATTTTCTGTCAATGGAGTATATGGCATTGCACAGTAATCAGTGATTACTTTTTCATGAATGGAAATATATTACCAAAACAAATCTAACACGTGGATAATCAAATACATGAAATCCGATTCCAAAGACTGCATTTACATGCACACCAGTGGTTCAATATACTGGAGGATAATCTTTGGATGACATTCTTCTCACATGGGGAGGTGGGGTAATGTCATTTTTACTGCCAGTTCTCAATGACCTTTGTTCCATCCAAATCCTCCATGTTGTTCCACACTCGTACATCATTTGGCATCTTTTACCTTCTATAAAACGAGCGTTAGAAATAACCCAGGCTGATGTTAATCCCATGTGAATCAACATCTTTTCTATGGAAAGCGTGTTTTGTTAAGAATGGAGGCACTCGAAAACATATCTTACTAGTTCAGTCTAGCCCATATGTACTATCCTACCTCAGGACAGAGAGATAGGACAGGTGATGTAGACTGCCGGCTGTGAAGCTCGTTATCCAGTACGATGTGTACTTTAGCCTCATGCCGCTAAAACAGTCTCGAGTGACAAAAGACAAAAGAGCTCACTTTTGTGGAATGGAAGGATGTCCTTTTTATTAAACCTTTTGTTAAATATACACTTAATTAGATATTTAAAAGGCGAAAAAAAGGACACGGTGATAACAGCGATTGACTGGGGTGAAAATGAGGATATACGTAGATGCACTATGTGCACAATAGTATTGGGGCACACCTGTTTCTCGCGGTTTGGGCGAGGCCTTTTACTTTTAGTGAAGGACGATCTTAATGCTTCAGCATGAGAAGACATCTCGGACAACGCCATGCTTTGCGGACTTTGTGCACACAGTGTGGGGAGGAACCTTGTCTGTTCCAGCATGACTGTGCCCCAGTGAGCAAAGCGAGCTCCATAAAGACATGGTTGGGTGTGGAAGAACTTGACTGGCCACACAAAGCCCTGACTTCGACCCCATCCAACACCTTTGGGATGAACTGCAAAGGGAGTCTATGTATTTGAATGAAATGTCAAAGTCTGTTGGTGTAATGATCAGGCATCCCAGTACTTTTGTCCATGTAGTGTGTGTCATGAGGGAGACATTTATAAAGTCAGACTATGCAGGTCTAACTAAGAACTTAGGGTTAGTGTGCTGGTGAATGTAGTCAGTAACATCAGACCAGAGGAGGAGCCATTTTTAGCGAATGTCGCTACAGTGCAGAATCAGAAGCAGAACAATGCTGATCACGCTCTTTCCCTGTGCAGGTATTAACCATGGGCCTGTGATTGCTGGAGTGATTGGGGCCCAGAAGCCTCAGTATGACATCTGGGGCAACACAGTGAATGTAGCCAGCCGGATGGACAGCACCGGGGTGCTCGGGAAAATACAGGCAGGCTTGAGTTACAGTTTAAGTAACTATTTAACACAAGAATGCCCGAAATCAGCAAAAAATCTCATTCTCTTTCATTTCACTTGGCATTTCATACGACAGTGTTATGAGCGTCAATACTGACAGACTCTGTGATTTATTTCAGCCTGGATGGCTGAAATTTACTGCTGACAGGCGGCGTAAATACTTCTAATAATTTCTCTCTTGTGCGCAAAGGTTACAGAGGAGACGAGTCGGATCTTGCTGGCGCTAGGCTACACCTGCTCATGCCGAGGGATCATCAACGTCAAAGGGAAAGGAGAACTCAAAACCTACTTTGTTCACACAGAAATGACCAGGTCTCTTTCGCAAGGGAATGTAATGCCATGAGCCAGCAGTGGTTAGTGAACACCTAGGAGAACCAGAGACATTTGTAAATAATCTCACCTTGTCCTTAGATGCACGAGATCTTGGATGTATTTAAAGTGATACCATTTCTGCAGTATCTCATAAGCAGGGTTTGTGCACAGGGTACATGTAAGTATGGTAGCAATTATTTTGTAAGAAAACCAAATATAACAAAAAAAGTGTTTTGATGTTTTAACGCCATTGTTTTTTTTTTTCTTTGTTCTTTTTTTTTGTAAAAAACAAAACAAAAAAATCATTAAACTTTATATGTACTTTTGTCTTCCTGCCGACCTCCTTTGTGTGGTTTACTTACTTACACGAGGCCAAAAACAAGCACTGTTTTAAAAAGGTACTGGTACAAAGTAATTGGCACAAATGCTGCCTCCAAAATCACACGAACAAGACGACCCTTTCAATTTTCCTGCATTATGCCACTCCAAGAACTGCTTGCTTTTACTTCCCTCTCTCTCAATTTTAGTTCACTCTAAAATTCATCAGTTTATTCATACTCTAATAATACAGTTTGGTTCAGTTTTATTTGTTTATTTTACAAGGAATACTGTCTCGAAGCAGCTTTTCAGAAGCGCAGGTTTAAATCCCTACTGATCAAGCCAAGGCAGAGAGCATCAGAACAAAAAAAAATCTCCCTAGGAGCACAAGTGGCATAGAGGAGTCCCAGGTCTCAAAAGAGAAGATAAGCCTGTCCGGCTCTGGATGTTATGTTTACAATGAAGGAAGGAAGACAGAATTGCCACTGGACTGCATGACTATCAAATATCCGTGAATGAAGGTACAAAGGAGACTCTCTTTTCTCCATACAGACCTGTGAGAGACCATGCATTACATTCACATCCCAAACAAAATGTTCACATTATCACTCATCAATAACCCATCCACTACTGTCGATGGGGAAGGAATAAATAACTCACTGTTATGGCTGGATCAATTTACCAAGTAAGGTCCAGTCATTTTAGTAGTTACTGATTTTCTTAATCTGCCAAGTAATATTTCTGGAGTGAATTAACTTTTAATTACCTGCAACTGAGAGCTCACTTCAGTAAAAGCAGTCCTGTTCATATTTATTTCACAGCAATGCAAAAACCAAAGCAGCAAATAACCACGTGCTGCGTTATTGTAATTGAGTGCCGTGCTTGTGGCATAATGTGGACACGTACAAGAGAGCTATCCGCGACACTTCAGGATAATTACACACTCTACCTCTCGTATGAATCGGCTGGTCAAATCCAACAAATTACACTGAAGAACCCCCTTTGGCACAAGCAGTCCATTTCGAGTAGTTCTCAATTCCACCCTTTTTTTCCAAAATGTATGTATAATTGAATCACTGAACTGTAAGTCATGAAGTGATTTGATATGAAAATTCCAGTAGTAGTGGTGATCCAAACCTGGGGCTGTCTACAATACCAATGTGGCTATTTTATTTACTGTCCAAAATGTTTGCAACGTTTATGATCACCACGACGTCACCTTTGGGCATCAGAGTCCTGCATGTGATCCTCTGCTATGAACGGATTTGTAAAGGTTTTTTTTTTTTTTTTCCCCAAAACCTTGTTTCAAAGCTATCATAAAACAATTTCTAAAACATATGTCAGCCTGTTTCTAACCATTTTATATAACAATGTTCTGTGAAGGAGCTTTTTGATGCAACCACTTTTGACTCGGTTCCTGGTAGAACAGAGAATCAAACAAGTCTGATGGTTTATATCAATTTTATAGTAGGTTGCGATTTTTGAAAAACCTCTAAAAACTCCCCTTCAAAAGCTACTGAGTTAGAGTATGAATGGTTCTTTGCAGCCCACCTCCGCTCCTCTGTGTTGCTGGGAGAATTGGCACACCTAAACTTCGTCTGGGCTGCTAATTAACAGGCTTAGCCGTGCCCTTTCTACTTCCATGTACAAATCTTTAGCAGGAGCAACAGCAGCTGGTGCTGGGAAACGCAGAGGAGCTCCGATATGAGAAAACAGATGCCAGGTAAAGGCAAACACGGCGCACCACAACTTCTAAAGAAGAGATTCTGTATTGCATTGTATCGGATGTTTCTGGCTGTAATTCTGTTGAAGAATGAGTCAATGAAAATCCATAGAGTCACACACCTGCTCCTAAAAATACATGTTTATTTGAAAGTACTTAGCTGTGGAACATCACCATCTGTACAAAAAAGGTAGAAGATGCTGCTAAGTAAGATGTACAAGATTAAAGAATTCCAATTTGTTAATCAAAATGAAAATGATTTGCCACAGCTACACGGTCAGTAATAGCAGAAAAGGTGAGAAATGATGTCCTACAACAGGTTTGAAGCATATAATGTCTCAAAGTAGTGGTGCAAGCCAGAATGGCCTGGCCTATGGAGATTATTTCACATCACACAACAGAGCTACACCTCGTAATATCCAGTACTCAGGAGGATGACTTGTTCTCAGGTCCACGGCTGCTATGCAGTTCAGGTCTGTCCTCACCGGTTTCTTATAAATGGGGCAGGAGTAAAGACGGGAGTCCTTGACACCTGAAAATGACAGCAATACAGTTTCAGTGCCACACATTTTCGACTTGATTCATGCACTCAAAAATGCATTAATAGTGTATTTCCTTAGCGAAGACATCCCTCTGGAATCTAGGGAGACCCAACATGAAAGAGTTGTTTTTTTTCCCTAGATCATGCATATGGAAAATCCTTCATAAAAAGAACCATAAATGGTTCACAATTATGAATGCTTTACACAACCATAGCTCAGATACAGATAAAAACACTCATTGCTAAACAGGCATCAGCTTCAGTTTGACCGTCTGCAGCACCTTCAGTGTAAAACACATCATTATTTTTAATTACCTATACATATCCATATATAACTTGCTTTTATTGATGCTTCTAATTATCTCTAAATAATTTCTGAGAGATACTGTCAATCTCCCGCTCAATAATCTACTTCCATTAGTACTCCAGTCACACGGACTCAACACCGTTAATTAAAAAAAACGTCTGTGACATTTAAATGTTATATTAATTTGCTTCGGCATCCTGGAACTAATTTTGAAATATAGCCACCACAGGAGTGAGCATCCAAAGACTAATGGACAAAAGCATTGGGACACCTGGCCATTACATCAACAAGGATTTTAATTAATTGCATTCAAATACATAGACTTTAATATGGAATTGGTCCCCTCTTTGCAGCTATAACCGCTTCTTGAAGATTTTGGAGTTTCTGTGGGAATTTGTACCCATTCATTCTGTAGAGCATTTATGAGGTCAGGCACTGATGTTGGACAAGACCTGGCTCGCAATCTCTGTTCCAGTTCACCCCAAAGATGTTGGATGGGGTTGAGGTCAGGGCTCTGTGTGGCCAGTGAAGTTCTTCCACACCGAACTCATCCAGCCATGTCTTTACAGTGCTTGCTTTGTGCACTGGTACACAGTCATGCTGGAGTAGAAAAGGTTCTTCCCCAAACGGTGTCCTCAAAGTTGGAACCATGGCGTTGTCCAAAATGTCTTGGTCTGCTAAATCATTGGGTCTGCCTGTCACTGGAAGTTAGGGGTCTCGCCCAAACCCTGAAAAACAGGTGTCCCAATACTTTTGTTCATATGCTATACATTGCTGGACCTGTTTTTACCCTTGGCATTATGGTTTCTCCTGGATGACGGGCAAAGATGGCTTCAGTCCATTACTAGCACTCAAGCAATGCCGGGCCTAGGGCCATGTTCATGTTGACTGTGAGAGCAAACTTATTGAGATTGTCCTATCTCTGTGGGGATTGACATGTTGGCTCATCTGTTAACACATACTGTTCACAATGTATCTCTTAATGTGTCCCATGGGCATGAGCGTGTTAAATCTCATGAGGAAAACGGAAAGTGACAAGTGATAATGTACAGTACAGTGGATAGCACCATTGCCCTGTAAATGGATGAGAAGGGCTAATTTCCCTGTTTATGCAGGAATATGTGCAATCATGTGTTTTTTACTAAACTGCCATTCAGCTGCTCTGGATATACCTCGGATTCTGAAACTCAAATGTAAAGATATAGTGCTAACGTTAAACAGAACTCCATGGAGTACAAAAGACCTACTTTTATAAACTGAAGTCCAAGAAGGGTACTTCAATTTATTAAAAAAAAAAAACAGACTTTGACTGATATTTCTAACTAGATTTATCTACTGTATTAGTTCCTTTAGAGATTAACATTTTCCGTCTACTTTGCAAACCTTTGTTTATCTCTTGGGAGACTGTAAAATGACTTTTTCAACTCTTTAAAGCTATTTCAGGAAGAACATATGATTACTGAGATATTTTTATTGCCAAAAGGCCAAAAACATTAATGAATTGATATTGTAATAAAATTACTCAGTCTTATAGAGCCATAAAGAGCCAGACACCACTTCAGAAAGCTTAATATCACTAAACAACACGAGTGCAAGAGTGCGATGATTCAGGCATTCAGTTTTGCTCAATGCTAATTGGTTATTTGGTAGCTATTTTAGCTGAAGAAGCCAAATATGGACATCAAATTTCCAGTATATTTGTAGAAAAAAAAAGAAAAATGTGAATTCGTTTTTTGACTCATTTTTCAATTCTATGCCAGAAAATATCAGTGCTTGCAGGCGTTGATGGAACGCTGCAGCTGTGATGTCTCTTGTAATGGGGGCTACCCATCTCAGAGCCCAACTCCGCTCTCTTAAATAATGGAACCACTCTGCATCTTTCTAGCTCAAACCACACGCTACTCCATCCCGCTCCTAAAGCAGAACTGAACACTTCGCTTCATGAGTGATGCAGGCTTCCCGTTAATGGATGTGCGGGGGGCAGGGCTGGGTTCTGTAATGGATTTGCGGATTTCTGGCCTCTAGATGTGAAAGCTGTTGCACTGAGAGGAGTGGTAAAAGCTGAAAGTTAATAAAATAAATAAGAAGAATAAAAACATTTTTCCATGCTCAAGGGCCTCCCAGTGACTCTGTAAATGCTCAGTGAATGTAACATATTTGCATGCCATGAAATTGTTCTTTTTTTTTTTTAAATGTTATACCTGTTTCGGTACTTTCCAGGCAAATTGGACTGACTTTCATTGAAGCACTTTCAGTCATATTTTTGGGACTAATCTGAAATGCAAGTTTTAATAAAATAAGCCGTAGCTTTTCTAGCCCTCACCGTTGTTCTCAGCGTACATCCGGACCACAGGCATCATCTCGAAGAGCACTTTGGGTTTGGAGTCCACAAGCCTGCAGTTGCGCCGGTCCCAGCCTGCGCCCTCCAGGTACAAGCCATACACATACACGCCTTCCTGCGGCGGCTGAGTGATGTCGTCCTTCATCCACTTTGTCACCTCATTGCACAGCACCATCCGGTCCAGGGCCCAGCCTTTGTTCGCTCGGGTAATCTCCTAGGCAGACAGATTGAGAGACATTCAGTGACTGCGAGATCCCTCAGTGAAGCATATCATTAGTCTTTGGGGGGGAAATGTGGTTAAATATGTTGTATTAATGTCTTTGATTATATTAGATTGTGGTGTAATGTAAAAAAAACAAAATAACAAACAAACAAATAAATAAAAAGGATTGTTTAAATATGTCAGTTAATGTTATGTTTTCACATGATTCTGTATCTGTTAGAAATAAACATAATAAAAAAAAAAAAGATACCCCAAAGCTCTTCCTAATTATAAATTATAAACTGGCTGAACGAGGCTGAAGGATGAACACTAAACTGGTAGAATCAGGTTTGTTTTAAAACACCATTTTCTTTTTTGTTAATAAGCGAACAAGTGCGAACCCAGTTTGTTTCAAGCTCCATAACCTCCTCTTGTTTTCTCTCCGGAGACCTCCCCAAAACAAGAGTAAATAGAATCCTTCATTCTAAGCTCTTCAAAAGCAAATGAGTTGTTGATTTCTCCCCTTCTGTGACTGGGGGTTCGGTGTAATGAAGACTGGATGCAAGCTGGCAGGAGAAATGTGCATTCAAATGGGTTTGGACAATTCCTCAAATAGTTGTCAGGCAGCAATCAGAGGTCACATTCTGGTTTCTCACACTATCTAATTATATTTACTCCTGCTTTAGTTTCTCTCTCCCTTGCTTTCCTCCTTCTCCCTTGATGTATTACCTTAAATTTAGCCTAAGCAGACTCGACAATAAAGCTAACAGATGTTTTTGGAAGCCTTATGTTTACATTTAAACTGAGGGTAAACATGGGGAGATCAGTACATATAAAAATGAGCATCTGGTTAAGGATATCCACTAAATTAGTGGACACAACACCGCTCTGAGTTACTGCTTGAATTTTTTCTTTTTAAACAAGGTTTTAAATATGGTGTTGGTTAAATACACTCAAAGTATGCTATAAAGTAAGCTAAACTTGAGTGTGTGATTAACAGCTTAGTGTTTAGTGATGACCTCTAGAAAGTGCTGGAACATGTAGATGCTTTATAGAAACTTTCTGATGTAAATGTGTTTCACGCTGTTTCCATTTTTAAACAGCTGGATCTTGTATTACTGAATCAGACATGAAGATTTTGCCATGACGACACGTTTAGTAAGGAAATGCAAAGATAGATCAACCACATCCACATTACTGTTTGTCAGTGCCTACTGCTTGTGTATATATATATATCTGTGTTCATGCACATATATATATCCACTATGTACACATGTCTATATATTATATAATAGTATTATACGTATAGTGTGCTTTTTATAGTATATTGTTGTTTAGCGTTTTATTCTATTGTTTTTGCTGCTCTTGACTTTGTAACTTTGTACTGTCCAATTTCTGCCATAGCAATGCAAGTTTCTAACTTGTGGGACTAATACAGGTTTATCGTATCTCGAATCTTATCCTCTTACCATTCCAACCCCATCCTACTACCCTGGTTATGCTAAGCTATGATGTACTATTTAAATTACAAAAATACAGCCTC
Organism: Alestes dentex; assembly: GCA_037576975.1. Lineage (NCBI taxonomy): Eukaryota > Metazoa > Chordata > Actinopteri > Characiformes > Alestidae > Alestes > Alestes dentex. The sequence goes on along the minus strand of JBBIGA010000007.1, from coordinate 23,817,936 downwards.
ATTATGAACACAACACTACACAGAGAAAACATTATGACACTGTAAATGTGCTCAGCTATGACCCCTTACAAAAAAAAATGAGAGAATCACTCAATTTGGAGGAATTCCATTTAATTCCTGTAAATCTAAAACTGCAAATGAGTGTGCAGTTTAAAGAGACTACTTGCAGACCTGAATGAGCTGTACGACTGTGAAAGAAATCATGGCCTCAACAAGAGAATTGTCAGTTAAAACAATGAAAAGGATTATAAAAGACTTTCAAGAATGAAATCCAACTTGGAGTGCAACAAAGAGGTTATTTGTTCATAGTCAGCTGTGTGTGAAGTATGGTGCAAGTATAAGCAAATTGGGATGATTATAAAAGTAAAGCAGGGAAGGCCTCATGAGTGAAGTGTCATAATGGAAAAGCAACAAATGCCTTGAAAACAGACAACTGAATTTGCCTGAGGTATGTTTCAAGAAGCCAGAATGTTCAGCTATTAAATGAAAAATATTTTATATCGTATCTCTGATTTGTGTATTTGCTACAAAATAAAAAAAAAAAAAAAAGCTGGATGAGCATCCTCTAGTGGTTCCATCAGTTTTTTTTCAGTGTCGTGGCCCGAAGACTCTCAGCTTTTCTGTAGATCAACAACTTTGTCAACACCGCAGTGCAGAACATGCCAGCACCATCTGGCACCAGCTGAAAATAGCCAAGAGGGAGAGGAGAGGACCTGCATGTAACCTTCCTAGATCTCGCCAATGCTTTTGCGTCGGTGCCACATGTGGGCAGCTTTTAGCTTCTTTTATGTACCTGAAGACACAACAATGCTGGTCAAAGCTTACTTCCAAGACCTCCAGTTCTGTGTGACCGTGCAACACCACTGCCTGGCAGCATCTTGAGCTTGACATAATGGCAGGCTGCACAATTTCCCCTCTGGCATTCACTATATTGATGGAGCTCATCATTAGAGCATCAAGGTGGGTGGTCCGAGGGCAACAAATGAAGAACAGTCTGCATCTTCCCCTAATAAGGGCATACATGGACGACATGATGACCATAACAACAACTAAGGCATGTACAAGCCGGCTGCTGGGTAAACTCCAGGAAAATATTGGGTGGGCACAAATGGAGATCAAACCCAGTAAATCTCGCAGCATCTCCATTGTCAAAGGTCAGCTCACCAACAAGGTTTTTCATCAACAACAGCCAATAACAGTCTTGGAAAAGCCCACAAAAAGCCTCGGACGGTGGTACACGGCAGACCTCAAGGATTCTGAACAACTGGAGCAGCTCAGACAGGACACAATTGGTGGTCTCAGGAAAATAAATAACACTGCTCTCCTGGGGATTCTGAAGGCGTTTCCAACTTGGGTTACTGCCCCGCCTCGTGGCCAATCACCATGGATGAGGTCACGCTATCCCATGCCAAACAGCTGGAGAGATTGGTGAGCACACAATTAAAGCAGTGGCTGGGCTTACCTAGGTGCCTGAGCAACATAGGACTCTCAGGGAACGGAGCTCTTTCCTTACCAACATCAAGCCTTGTGGAAGAGTTTAAACGCACCAAAGCAAGGTTGGAAATGACGCTCAAAGAGTCCAAAGATCATGTGGTGAGAGACAGCGGGATAACCCTCAAAACAGGGCGAAAGTGGAACCCAGCCTCTGCGGTCGCAGAAGCAAAGGCTGCCCTCAAACACAGAGACATAGTGAGCCAAGTACAACATGGCACAGGGGGATTTGGCCCGGGATCAAAAACACCCTTGTGGCGGAAGGCTACAACAACTGAATGTCGTCTGCTGGTTGTGGAAGAAGTGCGCCACCAGGAGGAAGCAGCCAGATGTGCCTGAGCAGTCTCCCAAGCTCAGCAAGGCAGCTGGATGAGGTGGGACTCCGTGGAGCAGCGCAAAATCAAATGGAGTGAACTGTGAAGCATGGAGACACACAGGCTAAGCTTCATTGTTAGAGCCACCTACGATGTACTGCCCTCCCCAGCTAATTTACATCTCTGGCTCAGAGAGGACCCAGGCTGCCACCTCTGCACAGTCCCAGTGACCCTCACACATATCCTGGTGGGCTGCAAGACCATCTTGGCACAGGGGAGATATACCTGGCGCCACAACCGGGTACTGAGATGTTTGGCATCAGTGCCGGAGGACAAAAGAACCGCACTCAATGCCATCCCCCCAAAAGGGCAGCCTACTCTCCCACACTTTACATCTTTTGTCCGTGGATGTGAAAAGCCAAGCAAGTCCTCGCACCCACCTGCATGCCTGCTGACAAAAGCCAGGGATTGGGAAATGTGTGTCGACATCAGAGACTCACTTTCCCGCCTGAAGTCGCACAGACCAACCTGCGTCCTGACCTGATCCTATGGTCATGTCCTCATTGTGGAGCTTACAGTTCCATGGGAAGACTCCATTGATGAGGCCTTTGAAAGGAAAAGGCTGCGATACGCTGAACTAGCTGTAGAGGCAGAGGGACGGGGATGGAAGGTTATGGTGTGTCCGGTGGAAGTGACGAGGTCTGCCACAAGGCTGCTCAAGGAGGTGGGCATCAGAGGTCAGGCCCAGCGAAAGGCCATTAAAGATCTTGCCAACAACGCTGAAAGAAGTAGCCACTGGCTGTGGCTGTAACTGAGGGAAGCAGTTTGAGCTGCCAAATGACCATTTTCCACCATGTGACACACACCCTGGTTTGATCAGCCGGGGTACACAACTGATGATGTGTCGCAGGTGTGAAAAGTCAATAACAGGATGGAAGTTAAACACTCACCCCATCAAGAGTATGTGAATGTAGTAGTCCACCTTTATACTAGTTGTCCACTCTTTATACTAGGGTCTAGCCCTGGTCCTAGAGATCTACTGTTATGTGGAGTCTGGTTTCTACTACAATCTGCCACACCTACACCAGCTCATTAACTTTTTTAGAAGTCCTTGACTGACTGAATCAAGTGTGTTAGTTGTAGGTAAAAGAAAGGAGCATGTTAAAGACTGTAACTAAACTCTGCAGGAAAGTAGATCTCCCAGGAGATGGGCTGGTGATCAATGCTCTAAACTCGCAGTGTTTGATTACACTTCGCCTGTAATGGTGCTTTACTTGATTTGATATATAAAACAATTGTCTTACCATGTGAAATATCATGTGTCGTTTTCTAAATGGGTGCGGAATCATTTCATCATGTGCAGTATCTTACGTGCAATAGTCTTCATGTGCAATATCACTGCTTCTGTCATAATTACGTTTATTACTACCGATTCTCTAATAAGTGCAAGAACTTACTCCAAACTACCATTTGTGTCGGTAGGTTTCACTCAACTGTGTTACTTATCTATAGTATTTAAATCCAACATTTCTGTATAAAGTATAGGGTATTTTCACATTGAGCTTTTTTCCTACAGATTTTTTAAATTTAGATTTTTATTATTTTAGATTTTATTAGATTTATTTTATATTGTTCTTATCTCTATGTCTCTCAGAGACATTACATAAGCAATTTCCACTGGGATCAATAAAATTTTCTCATCCTGATATTTTACCTCAGTAGCTTCATTAAATGTCATGATTAATGACCGTCAAATGTGAGTTTCAAGTTGTAAACCAATTAATAAATTAAATGTAAAATGTAAATAGATTCAACTTTGAAAGTCAAGCAAAGCAAATTAGTGATCTGCTTCAAAATGACTACGGGTGTGTCAAAAATTTTTTAGTGCGCGATTTTAGTGCATAGTGCATTTGCACTGACAACCAACCTAAAACTCAGTGCACTGAAAGTACCCGGATGGTGCACTAATAATGGCTAAATAACGCAGTGCTGAACAATGGACACTATGCGGACTAAACGGACGCCATTTTGACCACGTAGCAGAAAGGGAGGGACTTTCGATAAGGTTTCAGAGTTGAATAATGGCGGCCAACAGTGAAATGCAAGCCCAAGCAGAGGCAACTTGGTTCGTATAAATGTAAGCAACGTTAATAAAATAATTTTACTGATGTGTACTGCGGTATAACCGGCAGATATTTTGGCGGGCTGGACAATTCAGGTCTACAATTCAGGTCTATGATGTGGTCAAATAATAAGAGTAAATATAGACAGGGGCAGACAGTATCAGTGAACATGAATACTCTTGGCCCATTGGTCATCAGTTTCAAATGCCTGACAGGAAACAGAACAACTTTGAGCTGCTAAATATGCCTATTGAAACTCATGCTAACAATCATTTTTCACTTTCCAAACAGAAGAAGCTACTAGTGGAGTTCCTCCATGAGATCGGTGGCAAATGGGCATAATTGTTTTTTGTTCTCAATAGTTTCAAGCACATTTCTTGTACCAAAAACATCCCATCTCAGAAAGCAAATACCACTGAGAAGTACAACTCCATCATGCTGAGTTTATGACAAGGGAAAAAGGGAAGGGAACATTTCAATACCATCAGTCATTCACATTTCGTTATCAAGGTTAGACCTTGTAATGTCATTTTGTCAAGAGTTAATACATGTGTTTTGTGCAAAACATAAAATACTGTTCATCTGTTTGTTCTGTAATTAGATTGCAAGATTTTCTCAAACAAAAAATTCAAGGACTTTTCAGAGACTTTTCAATTCCAAATTCAAGGACTCAACATGACAGTTTTAGAAAAGATCAAAGTTAATTATTGTTACAGCACTTTTCACTTAACATCGACAAGGACGCACACAGTGTGAGGGATACAGCTTTGCCTTAGTTTTTAAGAACTGCGGATAAAATTTCTTCTAATTTCCAAATAACAATATTCATTAAAGCATGATTTTAAAGGAAATGACAAAACATCAAAATAAGAGAAATGATGCAGCGTTTACAGAACTTGAATAACTCAAAGAAAACAAATCTCTTGTTTACTCTTAAGCAAAATGGCAATAATTACCTTTGGCGAACTTCTAGTGGTGTTTTACCATCCAACTGGTCACATTGCGAGAGGAGAGTGTTGATTACAGCAATGTTTTTATATTTTTCCTCATTAAATAAGATTTGATTCAGCTGATCTAATCAGTACCTCATTAAGCAGAATGAGGTGCTTGTGTAGGAATTTAACGGACACTAGAATGGAGTGATTGTCATACGCATAGAAATGCTGATTTAAAAATAAACTGCAGTGGTTTCATATTTTTTTCTGGAGTATATCTGACTCACTGGTTCTCTTCCTCTGCTCACTAATAGTCCAGCATGTTCTAAGACAGGCATAAAGACTGATATAACATGAGGTTTAGCTGATAGAATTTTGTGTTTTTATTGTGTTTAATATTCAGAGTATATTTTCACTTGATAACGACTCGTTTGATTTAATTCAGAGGACACATTCAGCGGTCTGTTTGAATTGATCCCTGTTTTCCACAATATGATCAGTGTAGGCGTTGATGCTCTAAAATGTCAATTATGAAACAGTTCTGGTACTACAATCTGTTTTATTACTATATGATTCTCTGTAAAACCACAGTATAAAAAGTAATCAATGTATCACCTAAATGTCCTTCAAATGTCAGTGTTTTAATGAGCAGCAGTAAACCTAGGATACATCTCAAATGGCTTCTTAACCTTCATAAAAGAGTGTTATGCAAGGAATGAAATTCTGACTAATATAAGCAAGTCATGCAGTATGTGCATGGAAATGTGTAAAAGTGGTTGAAAACAAAATGGCGCTTTGCAATTGTTATAAAATTAACTTATTACTTTGAAAAATTACATTATTGGCAATTTTAGATTTCATTCACTCATGAATCTGGCTTATTTGTCCAGTTTAAAAAAAGAAAAAACAAAAAAATGCCTCCTACACCCAACATTTACGCCAAGTTGGCACCCATAAATAGAATACTTGTCATATCTCTGGTCAGCAGCCACTAGAGGCCGCTCTTTCTGTTTTGTTTATAGAACGCTTATTTTGAAGTCTTGTTCTGTGTTTTTGTGGTGTTTGATTCATGTTTAGTTAAGTGATTCTGTGTTTTGATTTGTTCTTGGTTTAGTTCTGTTGTATTTAAGTGCCTTTGTTTCATGTACTCCGCGGAGGCTCGCCGGAGGGCGAGATGGGAGCTCCATGGCTCGGGGGGGTAGGAGACGAGGTGGGTTACGACAGCCCCTCGCAGTTGCGTCGTCCTTGCTCGCACCAGCATGACATACTGTCTTTTCAGACAATGAATATGAAGTGTCATTACTTCAGCCATTTAATAAAATCGTGGTATGAATTTATAAAAAGCTGAACCCCAAAACCCCCAACCCCCCCCCGCCATTAATTTAAATGCAGGACACTGCTTGATTCAAGCATTTATTAATAAAAAAAAAATCAATGGACACTCTAAGCCAGCCAATTAGCTAGCACTAGCACATACTGTAACTCGGATAGAAGAATGGAGCTGGTTGTAGTGTAAATCGTACCGTACCTATAAAGCTAACACACTACAGATTCCTTACAATGATCATTAGTTAGTTGGAATGATCATTATTACGCTCTAAAATTAGAACTTTTTTCTGTGTTTAGGACAATAAATGCCTGGTCATTTCATTTTTGTCAGTGTCTTGTTTTAGCAGAAGATCTTATAGGACAGAATGAAGCACTGATTACGACATCCGCCATGCTAACGAAAGGGTAAAGGGGGCATTTGGCTGACGCTCTCATCCAGAACAACTTACAATCATTAGTTACAGGGACAGTCCCCCTGGAGCAACTGAGCGTTAAAAGTCTTGCTCATTGACACAATGGTAGAAAGTGACTTTGTGGTCATCGGGTTCACAAGCAAGTGTCTCACCCACTAGGCTACTACCCCCCTAGCTAGCTGCACAGATATTAGTAATGTTTGGAGTAATGTGGAGAAGTTGATGGATGGTCCAGTCTATGCTTGTTTACAAACTCTATGGAATAATACAAAGCGTTTGATAAAGGGAAAAACATTTAGTACTTCTGCTGAGTCTTCTCACAATGTATTAACACAATAAGATACATTTGTGGTGATTATTTCATGCTAACATTTCACTTGAGATCCTTCTCATACTTCCAGCTTCTGCATAGTTTGTCTATCTACAGCTTCGCGCGGCTCTCCAGGCTGATGGACAGTGCTTTGGCTCATTCTATGGCAGAGTGGATAAGACCTACTAACTGCTTAAATTGTGCAGCCTGGCAGACTATAGACCTTCCTCTACTGGCCATACTTTACACTAGGAGACTGTTCTAAACATACAACATTTTAGCTGATCCAGCTAATCCACTAAAAACAGTTCCACAGGGTACCAAATAAAGCGCACTCTTAGTTGGACCTGCAATAATTACAACTGAGTACCAAGGCACTTTTGTATTCTGGGAGAGTCAGAAACTGCCTCGGTCTCTCCATTTACTCACATTCATTAGACAGTAATGTTGGATTTCACTGCTACTAAAATGACTATCTTGCAATTCTGGATTACACCACAGTTTTTGCAATTCTGTGCATCCAGTTTTCAGAGTTTACTTTTAGTGGGGAAACCCAAGTCCAGGTCTCGCTTATACCATAAGACGTCTAATACTTTTTTTTTTAATCAAAAGCAGCTCTAGCCCGACTCTTCAAGGCAAAAGAACAGGTTTATACACCAATGCAATCTATTTTATGCAAAGCACGCAGCAGGTTTGCCATGATTGCTGGTGTTCCGAGAGAGACTGTGTGCGACAAAAAGCAGCTGTAGTATGAGAGGGAAACAAAGTAGATTGCAGGAGATTAGATTAGGAATGCAAAGCAAATTTGATCAGCACTCTATCTAGTAGCATAATTTACATTTGTAGTCAATTTATGCCTTGGACACACTACACGCAATCAAACTTATCAGATCGCTTTACTGGTCACGCCACACAATTTACTGTCTTGCAATAAGCAATATCAAAGTTTGCACGGTTTGCACACTACGTGACTAATCACGTCGGGGGGCCAGACATTACAAGACCAGGAGGAATCTCAGAGCCTGTCTGGTCTCCAAACTACATTTTGTCACAAAAAAACATGCCAAATTGACTTGGGGAATTACACAATATCATGCACAAGACAGGGATTTTTTTTCTCCCAAAAATGGATGTCCATGAGAAGCGGCAGATTCAGTTGTTTGTGTGTAGATTTGCAGCAAAAAAACAAGGAAAAAAAAAGAAAAGAATATGAACATAAATTGAAAGAGTAGGAACATCTCCCTTGGGCTTCCTCTCATCCTGTGTCCTGCACTCTCATTGGCTGTAGCTCGTCGCCACACGCACTTTTCGTAGCACTTTTCACACTACAGGGTTTGGACTCGCCAACAGGTCCAGATATTTAGCCTGCGTGATTTCTGGCAGGCGTCTGCGAGGCATTGGCACGCCTCGCCGGATGAAATCTTTGAACAGTTGACATAGCAACCAAGATACGATTTGCTCTGAATGCTGATTTGCCTCTGATCCGTCATGTTTGTCTGCAGTTCCAAAAACAAATGTGAACTTTAGTTGGCACTAACAACTGACAACTCTCAACCAACCAGATCTAAACACTAGTTTCTCAATTAACTGAAGGAAAAGCTCCAACAAATCTTTTTGCACACTTTTGTGTCCTGTTTGCGCTTGTGGTCTTGTGTTCTGTTCCGCTCTGCTCTTGTGTTGCACCATGGTCCAGGAGGCACATTATCTCATCTCACTGTGTACTGTGTGTGTATGATCGAAATGACAATAAATCCTACTTGACCTGACTTGACAATGACACTTTTCTTATCACAGTCTACCTCAGCTCAGGTTCTCTTCTCTGCCAGTGATATTATCTGATTGGAAACAGTACAGAAATACTGAGCTCAGATTTGGTGCCTGTTCAAGAAGTTTAAATCCCCTCACTTGAAAACAAGCAAATGTTTCACTGAAGTTCCGACTACTGGTAGCAGATAAGCACTTTACACCCTTCATCAAGTCCTACTGACTCACTCAGAGTAACGATGCAGAAAATGTAAGTCATGTTGCTAATTACTGGTTTAATTAGCCACGGAATTGGTAACAGGAGATGAAAATCTAGTAGTGCTCAGCACTGTTTAAGTTGAAGTGGGAATATGGCCATGTCTCTGCGATGCCAATGTGGCAGCAGAGGTAGGCGTGACTTGTTTATTAAACATCTAAATTAAACTACTATTCATTAAACTACTATTCAATAAAAATAAAAGTTTAAAAAATCAATTAAATTTCATAAATTGTTAAGCGTTTACAATCTTTCTCTGCCTTTCTCGATATAGTTTTCTCAAAATGTATTTCTCAAAAACATCCAATTGTTAAAAATCTTGTTACAAACCAATGAAAAAACTTCATTTTAAGCATCTTACTTAAACGAAGGAGATCAATTCTGTTGTGTAATTCACTTCTATGTGGTAAATTCTACAACAGACAGTCAAATAACAATTGACGACTCTTAACCAACCACATCTAAACACTAGGTTCTCCAGGAAAAGCTCCAACAAATCTTCTCAGAACAAAGGAGCTGTGACAATAATGCAGACAGTAAATCAATCCGAATCATTAGGCTAAGAAGTGTGAAAAGGTGAGGAATGTGTCATTCAGATGAGTACAGCGATATGTAAAAGACCTTGTCTACATGAAGCCAGTTCTAATCAGCACCTAACACTGCACAGGGCAGCTTTGCAGCCTTACCTCCTGGGAAGCCTGGTCATAGGCTCATCGTCATTTGACATTAAAATGTGTCATTTTGTCATCCAGTGAGTAAAAGATGTCCTGGGGTCGATTAACGTTACCCTGGTTTCCTGAAGAGGTTTTTTTTTTTGGCTTGCATTCATATTTGATTCATTCTCCAACATGTACGTCTGCACTGAATGGTTGTAAATCCGCATTACTTTTTTAATAATGTAGAACACAATTTTAGCAGGCATGTAAATTAAATCGAATTCATTTATCATATTCATTAGATCAACCAATGTGTTTAAAGGACTTTAGGATTTAGGATACTTGCCTCTGGACCAAGAGGTCCTGGGTTCGAATCCTACCCTCAGCATACCACCACTGGGTTCCTGAGCA
>JBBIGA010000007.1:23795615-23807834 GCA_037576975.1 Alestes dentex | reverse complement strand
GTGCCACATGGTGATAAAAAGCCAAAACATTGTATACACACACACACACACAAACACACACACACACACATCAGCCTCCATGGACTTATACAAACACAAAGTTATTTGAGCAGAACAAGAACTGAAGAGCTCAAATGCAGAGACACTAGACAGCGATAGGCCACCTTTCTGTCCACCCTGGTTATGCAGTATGAGCACATCAGCCGTGAAGCAGAGCAGTCAGGATAAACTTGTCTAGCTATAACATTTGTTCTGTGTATGAGAGATGAAGCAAGATGTCCAACTTCATGTTACAAAATCACACAACCAGATTAAAAAAAAAAACAGATAAAAAGCTTATTAAACAAGTGAATCAGATCAAACAAGTGTCAGATTGTGTAAAATTAGATAAAATATCACACAAGTGTCAGATTTTTAGTTCATTTTACTAACGGAAGCAGCTAACACAGCTAGGCATTGTAGTCAGCTAATTTCATTTAGCAGTTTTGATTAGCATAAAGCAGTAGCTAGCTGCCTGGCTTATTCTATGGTAACACACAGGATAAGGTTTTGAATGCTTTATGGAAAATCTGTTGCCTACTATGTTCCTGAAACCCTACTTAGTCTGAATAGTGGATTTCATCAGCCTTTAACTTGTTTGTTTGCTATGTGAAATTGAAGACATGATGGTTACTGGACGTGTTAAATTATTATTAGTGACTTACTTTAAGTGTGGAAAAATTGTGAATGAGAACAGATAGCCTACAGCAGCATGGTACAAACAGCAACGGGCTCATAATAAAGTGCTGGCTGAGCTCAGTCCGTAATATTTGGACACTACAGCTTAAAAACTCACCCACATGGACTTCCAGCCCTGACATGTGTCTTAATGCCAGCTTTCACATTAAGATCTGATAAAACCAGATCAGCCACATATGGTTGATGGCAGAAGCAGTCTTTACTGCGGGATGAAACAGTGAGGTGAGGGGGAAGTGCAGTGTAAGTGTTTCTGACCTTTTTCCAGCGGGCAGGGATGCGAGCGTCGTACATGCAGTCAAGTGCATCGCGCAGGTTCTCACTCATGACTATGGTGCCATCGATAGCCAGCTTCAGGTCGGTGAGCGTGCTCCTCACCAGAGCCAACACGCGCTGCATACGGTCAATCTCCTGTCTCAAGAAGATATTCATGGGCTGCAGGGGACCCATTTTCATCAGCCTCTCCCTCACCTGCACACACACACACACACACACACACACACACACACACACACAAATATACACACATTTCTTACTAAGGAAAATCAAGATCACGTTTTAGTCCACTGCAAGTTACAATTCTCAATTTAAACTGACTATGAGACATGGGCTTATAATGCAAATCATATCTTTTTAACGAAACTGTTCATTTAGAAAGAGTTTTGAGCAGTGACATGCATTTAGGCAGAGCCGATAACTGCGTGAAAAGTGCTATTAACGAGGAGCAAAAAAGCAGTCGGCACCCTTGGTCACGGTGCTCCTCCAGAACCATGTTAATTGGTAAGGAATAAGAAGGAACAGCTGCCAATTACTGTCGGCTTGTTTCCTAAGCACCTGCAGTTGGGTTTGAAAGTGCTCATTTAAGCAGCATTAAAACGAACATAATTATTTCATAGTGCAAGCAATTGCAGGTAATAATTGTTCTCCGTTTTTTTTCTCCCACTTGTCGCTCCTTGAAACAAGTCAAGAAATTCTGTCAAACCATTCGAAACAGTCAACAATCACTCAATCAACCACATTTGTGTTTGGAAGTAGAAGAGGGGGAGATTTGAATGTTTTGAGTCAAAAAAAAAAGCACAACAGGCAAGCTCCTAAGCTTTGCGGGGGGTCATCTTAATCCAAAGCATCCAAAACTACTCCAAAAACAATACCAGGTCCCTCACCTCAAATGGCACATAGTCTGGCGGCAGCTTCTCCAGCATGTCATCGGCCAGCCGACCCACCGCAGCTTCCCGGGTCTCCCCGCCTCCGCTGGAACTGTCTTTTGGCTGAATGCTGAGAATAGTGTCCAGGACGTCCTTGGCCAGCTTGCTCTGGTAGGTGATGTCGGCGTTGGGGTGGAGACCAAACACCTCCGGGGTGTCATATGCTGGGAGGCCCTGCGGGAGGACAGCAGGCCCCAGCCAACACAGATTCATTTAGCTTTATTGATCCCGCTGGGCACGATTACCATTTTAATGGTCTACGGTTCGGAGGGTACATCTGAGCTAAATGAATATTTTTGGCTAGCCTAAAGCTACAGTCTAAGTTCGGGCTATGAATTGACAGTCAGCACGCTGCATTGATTTTCAGCGTGGCTGGTTTAGCATTACAGCAAAATGGGCTCCAAACTTCAACCCCCTAAAGCAACAGCATCACTTACAGCCTCCTGTTGGGTTACTGATAAGTACAAAAAAAAAAAAGAAACAGAAGCTTGCAGCACAGATGGCAAGTTGAAGCATTGTCTCTTAAACACATCTCACAGCTCTCACAGGTATATATGATTCTTATCTTTTAATTAAAGTAATCAAACAGCAAAAACATCAAGAGAAGTTGATCAACCAAGACATGTTTGGTGTCCAAAGCATTTTTTTTTAGTTATTCTCTAAGGCAACAAGCAGAAACCTACACCTCATCAAACTGCGTTACGTATACTGCAGGCCTACATCATCACACACTTGTCTCAAACCTTCTGTACAGTTAGTGCACAACAGGTACACAGTTAAAGTAAAGGGATAGTGGAGTTTCTAAGTGTATGTGATCTTGAGTGTATTTAAAGAAACCTGATTTTAAGATAAGATTTATAGTTCTGCAAAAATCATTCAGCTCAATCCCCTTTACTATGTGGGAGAAAGTTCTGGAAGAATGATGATCCATGTTCATGATCAGTCTTATAGTGGTCTGCTGCCAACTGGTCTTTGAATCAGGAAGATATGAAGGAGTTCACCTTAACATTGTTATTTTGAAGGCCCGTTGACAGTTATACAAGATGGCCATTACAAAGTAAATGCCTACTATGCTTACTTATAGCTAAAAGCATATACTTTTTATCATTATCTTGTATAATAATCTCACAATATGCAGTGGGTACAAAAAAGACACACACAAAAAACAGCTGTTTACTCAAAAATATGTTAATGTTAAAAAGCAGCCTTCTCTGTTGCACACCAAGCTAACTAGCTTCCATGTGTGATGAACTGTAATCATTTTGATTAGTTCAGCAAAAAAACAGCTATTCTTGGAGCATTCCAGTGCTTGGTAGTGCAACTGGAAGTAAACAATCAACTACAGGGGGGCAAGGCACTGTCAAAAGATCTCAGGAGATGGATACAAAAAAAAAATAAAATCAAAGGCTTTATCAATCCCTGGGAGAACAGTAAATTCTGTAATTAGGAAGTGGAAAGTGTTTGGTACCACTAGGGCCCTCACCAGATCAGGCTCTCCCTCCTGGATGTAAGAGCAAGGAGGAAACTGGTCAGGGGCTACCAAGAGGCAACTCTGAAGCAGTTACAGGAATTTATGGCATAGAGTGGTCATTGTGTACATGCGACATCACAAGTGCTCCACAAAAGGTGAATCGTATGGGAGGGTTGCAAGAAATAGGCCACTCCTCAAGACAGAGCTTTGCCAAAATGTATTTTAAAGCCAAGAAGAAAAATGTGTTATGGTCAGAGGAGACCAAAATCGAACTATTTCACGTCATCACCAAATTGACTCCCGCAAAGTATACATTTGCCTTGAATACATTTTACAGTTTGTTTTTATGTGGGGAACAACAAATGTGGTAGGCGACCCAACCTGCGGATGTTTGCATTGCGCGGGAATCTCTGGGACGCGAGGCGGCAGAATGGAAGCGCAATGAGCGCAATGAGCACTGACTGAGGTGGGAATAAACGCAGAGCCGCGCCACAAATTTCAATATTTCCCTATATTTCTCTCACTTTGACTGTAAAATGTTTCTATTGAGACAGTTTAGATATTTTTTAATTTAGGTCTGTAGCTTAGTTAGAAACGTTGTTGGTTGTATTTTTTTGTGGAAGACTGGTAATCCAAATCTACCTTTGTATAAAAGACATCTTTAATTCGCAGCCGGAGTCGTGCCCACATAATATAGCCTATGTTTCATAAATCAGTTAGGCAACAAATACATTTGGTAAATTAAATTTTTATAAGCCAGGATATTATAGCATTTAAAGTGTGTCCGGGATGAAAAATCAGTCTTGCGCAGACCTCTACTGTGGCTCAGGTAGAAGTCCAATGCACCTCACCCTCCAAAGAACAAACCTACAGTAAAGCATGGAGGTGGTAGTGTCTTGTGGGGGTGTTTCTCTGCAGCAGGGACTGGGGCACTTGTAAGGATAGAAGGAAACATGGATGGGACAAAATACTGTCAAATTCATGAGGAAAACCTGCTGCCCTCTGCCAGAAAGTTGTCAGTGAGAAGAAGGTTCACCTTCTAACACGGCAGTGACCCAAAGCACACAGCAGAACTGACCACACAGTGGGTGAGGGACAAAAAGGAATGACTTGGAAAACTGCAGTCCTCCCACGGTCACCATCCAATTTGACTGAGTGTGAACAGGTCTGTAAAGAAGAGTGGGAAAACACTGCACAGTCTAGATGTGCAAAGTTGGTAGAGGAGTAACAGACTCAAAGCAGTAATTAAAGCAAAAGGTGGTCCCACAAAGTACTGACACAGGGGGGGTGTCTCTTCTATACCCACTATCTATCACAATCCAGTTGTCCAAGCTTAGTTGTAAATGTTGTAAAAATGCTTTAAAATTGCACACAAATTAAGAAACTCATTTAAAACGGTATATATCATTTAGGATTATATGAAGATCATATTTGTTTGTGTCCAAATTGTGTATGTCCTTTTACACTGTGTAAAAGCTGTGTAAATCCTCCCTTCAAGGAGTGTACAGACACTGGCATTGTGTGCCTTTCCCTGTTTTACTCCAATTATCCTCTAACACTCAGCCACAATTAAACAGCATTTGTTGAGAGTTACAATACCAGACCGCTTAATGAGTATGTCACGGCTTTGTGGGTTGTCTGCTCTTTTTTCTTCTCTCTCTATGAGGAATGTTGTTTTTGTGCCCATTCACCACACACCTTTCTCAGAGAAGCATTATCTGTGTGTGTGTGTGTGTGTGTGTGTGTGTGTGTGTGTGTGTTTCACATGCATGTGTCACTGAATCCTTTTATGCGTGTGTGCTGCCAGAATGCTCTCTCACTCGTGGCGATAAGCTCATCGTGTGTGACAGACTAAACAATGGTCCGGTGCGGTGCGGCTGGAGGAGTGTTTGTGTGTGAGACACGGTCTGCCGTGCGCCTGAGCTGAAAACATCCATCACAATGAGATCAAAGTGAATTAAAAGCAGCCCCTGCGCCCCCCCATCGCCCCCCCCCCGCTCCGCTCCGCTCTTCTCAGTGCGAGGTTGCCGCAGGGCTGTGTGAGTCACCAGATCCGGCACACGACAAGGATAAACTTGGTGATTTGCTCTGTGTGACGTGAGACAACACACCGCCGCCCTGCAGGACCTCACAGCCAGAACGGGGTTGCGCTGAGAGCAGGAACTGACCTCCTTGATCTACATTAGACCAGTTCAGGGCTAGCGCTGCGGAGTGCTCATACAATCCCAGCAGTTCTGCAATGACACCATATGCAATACTGTACAGAACATTGTGAACATTGTAAAACATATTATTATATGTTTTTTTAAAATTACAATAACTTTGGTTCTACTTGACATAAGAACACCAGACAAAGCTCAACATGACATCTGACATGTCAAGCATCAACACAAAATGGGGGAACTTCCATATAAGGAGTTGTTTTGCCATATGACAACAATATACCATTTGTTGTGCTCCCGGCATGGATCTGCAATGTTTGGGTGCTTAGCTCAGATTATAGATCACATTATGGTGATCTCATAAAGGCAATCTATACTGTATGTTTAACCTGCTTCAGAGCAGTTTAAATTTGAGATCACAGATCATAAACAGCTCTTAGATCGATCAAGGGCAAGATTCTAAGCAATTAGGGACAACCTTCTAACTCATCCAGTCCTTTTCTTCATGAAGTTTGTGGTGTCAGTGACATGAAAAATATAATTTTTCAGTAGAGGAAACATATACTATACAGACAGCAAGAATCGAAATCATTTATTACGCCAGTAATAACAATGCTGTGACAGTCGTGACTGTTTTCCTATTCACCACATGGTAATTTCCACATTTCTACAGTTATTTTTCCTTTCTATAATAAACTCCTCAACTCCTCATGTCTCACATGACTGACTGCCTGTCATAAACATCACGCTTTCATGTGTGCACATGCGAGGATGAATCATAGGTCGAGTAACTAAACCTGTGTTAACAGAGGAACCAGTGTTATAAAAAAGCGTCATCTGTGGCTGCATTTAAGGTTTCTGAAGCCTAAAAGATTTATAGCGGAAACAATTGTATCTCAGCTACACTGTAAATCTTAGGCCACTATTACATATTTGGGTTACTATTCAAGAAAGGTGGCTTCAAAAAAACCCAACATTACCAATCAGGATAAACTGTTATCTTGAAGATATACAGCCATATAATCTGTGAAGCTCATTCAGTTGTTTGACTGCTTTCGGTCACGCATGATATAGAGGAAAGGTAGAGCTGCGTATTATGAAGATCAGGGGTGTAACGATACAGGTAAGTCATGGTTTGGTTCATTCCAAGGTATGCAAATGTTAGCTTTCTTTTTATGTACTTTAACAGACACTCTTGCATACATCATATTAAAAGATAAAGAAGACATCGGCTACAAATATGAAAGCGTCTCTTATGTTATAAAAGTACAAAACACAGGGTACCACATATTTTCAACGCGATGGCATGCACAGAAAAGATGCTGAACATGTTTATTTTGCTGATAGAACTCACATGCTAGTGCTCCAAAAGAAAGCGGTAGTGCACTTAAAGAGTGATAAAGTCCAACAGCGGCACACACTGTGAAACAGTCTTCTGAACATAAATGTAACTTACTGTAGAATATTCCCCTGCAACCACCCAGTTACCTTCAGCATCCAGCCCAAGATCTGTCAGAGGTAACAGACTGACATAGTATATGAGCCCGGTCTCACGAGTGTTCGTGCAGCCATCACGAAATACAGTTTAATCAAAATACGTGCTCTGATCACGATTTAGGGCGTTTTTTCGTGCTAGGACAACGCTTCACTACCCGGACAGTAGGAGAGAAATAATGAGTTGATTCCTTACCTTAACCTAACCCTAACCTTAACCTTAACCTTAACCCTAACCCTAACCTTAACCCTAACCTTAACCTAACCCTAATCTTAACCTTACCCTAACCTTAACCTTACCCTAACCTTAACCTAACCCTAACCTTAACCCTAACCCTAACCTTACCCTAACCCTAACTCGAACCTTAACCCAACCCTAACCTTAACCTAACCCTAACCTAAACCTAACCTTAACCTTAACCCTAACCTAAACCTAACCTTAACCCTAACCTTAACCTAACCTTAACCCTAACCTTAACCTAACCTTAACCTAACCCTAACCTTAACCTAACCTAAACCTAACCTTAACCTAAACCTAACCTTAACCCTAACCCTAACCCTAACCTTAACCCTAACCTTACCCTAACCTTAACCTTACCCTAACCTTAACCTAACCCTAACCTTAACCCTAACCTTACCCTAACCTTAACCTAACCCTAACTCGAACCTTAACCCAACCCTAACCTTAACCCAACCCTAACCTAAACCTAACCTTAACCCAACCCTAACCTAAACCTAACCTTAACCCTAACCTAACCTTAACCCTAACCTTAACCTAACCTTAACCCTAACCCTAACCTAACCCTAACCTAAACTTAACCCTAACCTTAACCTAACCCTAACCTTAACCTTAACCTAAACCTAACCCTAACCCTAACCTTAACCCTAACCATAACCTAACCCTAACCTTAACCCTAACCTAACCCTAACCTTAACCTAAACCTAACCCTAACCTTAACCTAACCGTAAGAGTCATCAGATACTGGTGATTTACGGGTAAATACGGGTAGTGTAGCGTTGTCCCAGCACGAAAAAGTGAAGCGTTGTTCTAGCACGAAAAAAGCCCTTAATCGTGATCGGAGCAAACTAGTGAGACTAGACCATACCTTCAATATTAAATTGATGTATAAGAAGACACTGTATTATTGTAGGATAGGAGAGAACTAAGCTCAAGTTCTTGGCAGGGCTGATAGAGAAAACTTTGTCAAGGTTAGAGATTGTCATTTATAGGAGGTAGGAAGAGGTGCCAACTGTGTATTGTCCCAGACACTGCGCCTGAAAATATCCCTGACAACTGTGAGTGCTGATGCCATCAGCAAACAACAAAACTTATCATTTAGTTCTGCAAAAAATAAGAAATAAAAACAAAGAAAAAAAATTAATAATAACAGAACATAAGGTGACCCGCACTGCAGGACTTTTGGGAGTTATTAGCAAGGCGCTAAAAAGACTTGCAATGGTGACGTACAGTAACTGACTAGGAGATGAGCCGCTGTGGGAACACTGATTTATTGATTATTTGTTTTTTCTGCATTCTGAACTGTTCTTTAAAAGCAAATTCAAACACCTAGTAAACGCTGATTTTGATGACAGTTTTTTGTGTCATGGTATTACTGACACCAATGCTGCTGAGCACTGTGTAAACAAAACATCTCTCAGCACTATGTAGGACTGTCCCCAACTAAAGATCATCTTAGTTGAACAAAAGGGCTGATTTTTGAGCGACATTCCACCAGAAGCTTCATTAGTGTTTTATATGCAACTGAACATGCTGTTAATTACATGCATGGCTGGCTACAGTTTGTCATGATGTCATCATGATCCTGAAATCCCTGACCTTTCCCTTGTTTTTGCCTCATTTTTGTGGACAGTGTGGCATACAGTGTGACAGTAAGTATATTTAAGATTGCCTGACGACTTGATATGATTTGAGGAGATGCCAGGGTAACTACACAAGCGTTCATTATTGGTTAGCTCTACTCAATAGTTCCAAGGTTCAGACACAAAAGATTTCTTGGCTAATCAACAATGTCTAATTATGTAAATTAAAACATTTCACTGCACTATGTATTCAACCTCCCTGAATGCTGAGGGCTAAACGCTCTGTGTTCTGTCTTCAGCAATAAATGAAAAAGGAAACTGAGCTTGGCTAAAACCAGCACCACCAACCTGTATGTACTGCAGGTACTGCTCCACGCCGGTGCACTTGGGGATGTTATATCCCTTGTAGAAGTGGAAGTCGGGGTTGAACATGCTCTCACTGAACCAAACCTTGGCAAAAGTGTTTAGGAGACGCTTATCGTAATCATCCGTCACCCTGCCGCCGTACTGAATCTCGCCGATCATGTAGCGGACTGTGCTCCACGACACTCCCTGATAACAGATAAAAACTGTTTAACAAGAGAAGCAAGAACTCTGCCAAGCAAAAGCTGGGTCACTCACTAGCTAAATGTTCCCTTATCACATATCTTACCAAAATGGGAGGGTTGGGGTGAGCAAATGTCCCCTCTGAGACATGCGAAGTGCCACTACTTTTCACCAAACTGCCATTAACGCAATGTAATTGGACAGGAACAGTAACTAAATCAGCTAAGCGAAGCCCATGTGTCGTGCTGGTGGTGGGAGAGAGGGAGGGCCATTTATCTTACACACCCAGAGACCAGTTATGCTCATTTTGACTCCCAGGCACGGACGGCTACGGCACTATAAGGGAATGAACTTGCAATCTCGTGGCACTAAGGCTGACTTGTTATCTACGTGCTGGGCTTTGCCGTGGCCACTGGGATCCTGATCAGCTGATCAGCTCCTCCTTGACTTCATGCTGACAGACAAGTTGCTCTTGGCCTTTGCTGCCACTTACTTGAAAACACTACAGATCTTTCAAAAAGCGGTGGGAACCAAATGGGCCGTGGCAAAACGGGGTTGGGGACATGTCCCTAGCATCACTAGCACACATGATACCCACATGTGTTTCTTCTAAATATCAGTGATGACATTTAACAAGAACTACATAAGAAACTTTAGCCTCCTGGGCTGGCTCTAACTTAGTTACGGTTCTGTTGCTCCGGCTGTTGCCTCAGTAAGTAAAGTAGCCCAAATTTCCACCATTCAACTGTGTAAAATCCAAATAGAACTATCAACAGAACCCAGTCATGTTGCTAATTATTCTTACTCTCTTGATGTCCATGTCATCCAAGTGGTTCTGCACGAACTGGACCGTGGCGTTGAAGTCAGCCTGGTTGAACTCGTACGGGATGCTCCAGCCCAGCGGACCGTACTTCCGCCTCTCCTGGACGGTGGAGTGCAGAAAGGCCACACTGTAGAGCATGGGGCGCCACTGCACCATATTACTCACATCCAGTAGGTCCTGACTGATCCCTGAGAGTCAGTGACGGAGAGAAAAAGTGACAGAGGCCGAGAGAGAAAAGGAAAAAATAGGAGCGTGGCAAAGAATGGAGAGAGAATCTTTGCTTGAGTGACAGTCAGGGGAAGAAGTGACATTTCAGTTCATTGACTTCAGTCATCTCGCTAAATGGAAGCTCTTGGCAACATCCAAACCCAGATGTCATTTGGTAAATTTTCACAGATTCTTCAGCTGACTGAGTCGAGGCCCCCGTGAGGAGTCGAGCACCCAGCAGAGCTGAAGGCTCTTATCGGCACATTAAATACGCTCAACACTCACTGTCCCCGAATGATAACAGCGACCGAATCTGAATAAACAATAATTTTCTCAGCCGCAGTGGGGGACTTGGCCAAAAAAGATTACAGTTTATTTTTGCTCAAATTACCCAGCATGATTGTCTTTGAATATTCACTTTCAACTATCTGAGTGGCCTCAGTCAAAACTTCGACTCCAACCTATGCTTCGCAAGCATGGGTGTTGATTAAGCCATAATAGTAGCAATTATCACAAGTGAAAACACAAACACGATGTACCTTGATGTTCTTTCGGACTCGTGGTTCATTGAAAAAAAGAAATTCTGCTTACAAGCACAAACGTTGAAAGTGCATCTGCACATTCAGCGTTTGTGTTTGTAAGCAGCATGTTTTATAATGACTTGTTGAAAGGTTGAACATGTTGAAAAGTTACTGTTTTGCACAAAGAAAAAAACATCGTTTAGATTCTTCCTTTGTCTTCCGTCTCTTTTTAACACTGAAAACAAATGTTAGAAAACATGGCAGAAGACATTCAACCTGTCAAACCCATAGATACAGAATGCAAATTAAACAAATATAATTAACCACAAAACAAGATAATTAATTCGATGCACTCCCAATGCCTAGTGTTCTAATGGTAAATGTGGTTTTACAACACTGATGACTCCATCACTTTTTCAGTGAGCGAGCACACTTAAAGCAGTCTAAACGGGATAAGGAACAGAACTAACCTTGGTATGTCCTCTTAAGGCCGGCTTTCAGGCCTTGCGGGGGCTCGTTGGTAAATTTGATGGACATCTGCAGCAGTGTGATAGGGAAGTGGCGGTGGACTTCAGTGGTCATCCACAGACGGAAGCTCTCGTGGACGCTGTCCGTCTCCATCACTGTGTCCATCAGCTCATCCAGGAAGTCCAGGCCCAGATGACAGTTCTGCAGGAGAGCCCAGCCTCCCTGTGATCGTGCACATGAGAAACACAACACAAAAAATATCAACCTTCATTTTTGGCATTAAACTGACCACCCATTTGATTAGAGACTTTTACCTGAAACGTCTCTGATTACCTGCACTATAGATCTACTACGGAGATGTACAACCACAGACTGTCACCCTGCGGATGCACCGTTTATCAAACACACTGTACCTCTTTTATCATTGTTCGGTTTATGGCCGCAGACTCATTGTGGACCAGACATGACCTGTGGTGGACAATTATAAACACAGCAGAGACACTGATGTGATAGTGTCTGTCATGCTTTTACGGTTTTATCAGGCAAAGCAGTGTTGCTCAGTGTGTCATACCCAGCCAAGAGCACGCCATTGGAAACTGACAGTTAATTAAGGAACAAAGCCTGGGAAGCACAGTTTACATCTAGAGATTTATCGTGAACCTACACACTACACTACACTATACATGGGATGGTGGTAGCTCAGTGGGTAGGATACTTGCCTCTGGACCAAGAGGTCATGGGTTCGAATCCTACCTTCAGCATACCA
>JBBIGA010000007.1:23777919-23789126 GCA_037576975.1 Alestes dentex | reverse complement strand
TGAAGTTAGTTGGTGGGAGAGTTGAGGATGCAGCAGATAGGACTAAATGGAGACAGATGATTCGCTGTGGCGACCCCCAAAGGGTAAAGCCGAAAGAGAAAGAAGACTTATACACACTATAAATACAGCTGGGTGTTTTGGTAGCTGAGTGTGTTAGAAGCTTAAGGGGGTGCAATACATAGCAAGTGCCTCACAGTTGATCTCACTGGTTTAAATATCATAACTATAACTTTTTGTGATAAATCACAATATGCTACAAAACACATGTCATCATTAAATATTTTGACACTGTGTGTCATGATTAAGTCCTATTTCTAAGCGATTTCTATACAATATTTATTACAAGAATGGTGCATGGAATTTCAGGTCATTGTCACTTATTGTCAAATCTCTAACAAAACCTGAAAATCTGGCTGCAATTTGCAGTTTTGCTGCTTTGAATGATCAAGTTGGAACGAGTCAACACACTGACACCTAATATCAGGTATCATGCTACTATAAAAAAAAAAACCCTCTAATAATACCTTATATGTAGATCCAGTCTTGATGAAGTTCTTCTCCAGAACATTATCCAGAGCAGGATCCAACTCCTCGCCTACATCCTCGATCAGTAAAGGGCGCCCTAGAGACAGACTGTCTTCTAGATGGTTCCTGAAGTACTTGTGATTCAGTGAAGTGATCTGCAAAAACAGCAAAGTCTCATCACAAACTCGAGCAGTGTTGCCTGAGACATCAAGGGAAAAAAAGGCATGTGACCTATCTTAGAGGGGCCTGGAATGAATTCAAACACAGCCAAGCGAGACCTGAGTTCAAGTGACTCTCAAAAATATTAAATCAGATCTATGCATGCAGACAAGCCTTGAAATGGAGTTTTATGGCTGCATGACTCACTGCTTTGTTCCACATACACAGTGGTAAATTACTTTAATCCTCATGCTCTTTATCTTATGGCAGCCCTCACTTCTAACAAGGCTAACAACAAATGACAACTAGCTGTCATCAATAACAAAGACCTCATTTGCATGATGAGGGGCTTATTGGATTTCATTGTTAGATACACTGGACAAATATATTGGGACACACCTCTTAATTCAGGGTTTGGGCTAGTCCACAGAAGGACAGTCTTAAAGTTTCAGCATACCAAGACATTTAGGACAACACCATGCTTCCACCTTTGTGGACACAGTTTGGGGAAGAATCTTTTCTATTCCAGCATGACTGTGTCCCAGTGCACAAAGTGAGCTCCATAAAGACGTGGCTGGATGAATTCGGTGTGGAAGAACTTGACTGGTCCACAGAGAGCCCTGACCTCAACCCCATCTAACACCTTTGGAACTGAGATTGGGAGCCAGGCCTTCTCGTCCAACATCAGTGCCTGACCTCATAAACGCTCTACAGAATGAATGTGCACAAATTCCCACAGAAACTCCAAAATCTTGTGGTAAGCCGTTCACGAAGAGTGGAAGCTGTTATAGCTGCAAAGGGGGGACCAACTCCATATTAAAGTCTATGTATTTGAATGAAGTGTTATTAAAGTCCCTTTAATATAATGTTAGCATTAGGGTCAGCCATTTTCAGCTAAACTGTGTCATGTTTCATGTCCTTTTCCTCACCTGAAGCTCGTTCTTGCCCTCTTTATTCTTGATCCAGATCTTGCCTTGAGTCTGCGGGTCGATGAGGAGTGGGAACCTGGCAGCTTTTGTCACTATTATCCCATTCTGGATAGACAGGTCATCGTTAGGCAGTCCCTGGAGGTTCCATTCGCTTACCGTCGGAGCGTCAATCAACATTTCGGTCAGATTGAGATTATTCCCGAAAGGAATGCACCGAGCCTTCATTTCCCTCTGCCAGTCGCTGAGCAGGAGGTTACGGAATTCCTGGTTGAAGGGACCGGAATACGACAGGAAGGCAGTGGCGAGCAGAACGTCCCCTGTTGATGTCATACATTCCAAATGTTCAGTTGAAGAAAATGTAAGTGAATATAAGTATAATGAGTTATATGAATATAATGAATGAATGAATGAATATATGTTTGTCTCAAATCTTTGAACGTGAGACATGCAAAAAGACTTCAAGCCATCTTTTTCATGCATACACATATCTGTCTTGAAAGAACAGTTATGTTTTCAAATGAACCAAAGTAATAGACAAAATTCAAGCTTCTAGGGGGCCACTACTGTTTTTGGTCAAAAGTACATTGCAAAGTTAACTGCAAGTGTGTGTTGATTTACTAACCGTTAGCTGCATTAGACTGAAAGCCGGAGGAAAACCGAGGAAAACAAGTCAATACCACACGTCTTTGCTATTCAGCTGTACGTGGACTAAGGGATAACTGTGAATTTGACTTTTCTCTCACCCTTTACTTCAACACAACAGTGGACCCAGTCTGAATAACTGATTTAGACTCAGCATGTATACACACTATAAATATAGCTGGGTGTTTCTGAGTGTGTTAGGAGCTCAGGTGGGTGCCATACTTAGCAAATTCCAGTTGGGTTTTACCTATAACTTTGTATTAAAGGTGTTTAAAATGTTCTGATAAATCAAAATAAAAACTAGCATGTAGTGGATGTCATCAGTAAATATCCTGACACTGTGTATTATTATGCCAAACACATTGTATCATATGTTTCTATTGGCATTTCTATTGTAGCGGTGGGGGGCAACCACCAGCAAGCTCCTCAGTCTGTGCTGTCCAAGGTGCTGAAGAGGACGACACCAGCCTCCGGCGAGACTACACGCCCCTTCAGTCCCTTTGTTTTGGACCGGCGGGGAGCATGTGGAAGAGGGAGGGGTGCGATGACGAGGCCGATCAGCAGCTCCCCTCAACGAGGAGCATGTGCCACATATAAGGGGCCGGCAGAGAGAAGGAGGGCAGAGTCACAGAGATCCCTGCTCACGCCAGACCTTTAACCTCTTCTTGCATTCTTGATCCCACAGGTTCGAGCCCTGAGGCGTCACGCCGCTCCAGACCTGGACGCCAGCAGCCTCCACTGTCACCTGAGGGACTCAGAGCACCTCTACCCTGAGCACAGCTGAGCCCTAATGACTTTCACTGCACCCTTTCCCTGCCCAGCAATATGAGAAATCCACACCACGCCCTCTCTTGAGTGGCTGGCAACCTAGGTAACACTACACTATAAAATATTTATTACAAATGCTATAAATATTTGAGGAATGGTTTAGGAACCTGGAATTTAAAGTCAGTGTCAAGTATTGGCAACTCTCAAACAGTACCCAACTGTATCCAGCAGCAGTCACGGTAGAGCTTCAGATAAACATTTAAGTGAAGGTCACCTGCGACTACTGCTGGATCCCAGATTTTGTTAGTCATCTCCTTGATAACTTGCTACAGTTGAAAAGGAAACTGTGTGAACTGTGGAATGGAGAGCGCACCAACAAGTCTCTTGGTCTGAGCAGCAAACTCCTTGCTTTGCTCTGTCCAGCGAGCCTTTTCGCCCGCTAGGCCACTGATTAGGCTGGACGCGGTCTGCATCTTGTGTCTGCAACGCTCTGCATCTTCCAACAGCATCTAAAAGAGTGTGGGGAACAAAAAAGACAGACAGAGAATGATTACAAAAAAAGCATGGGTTTTAAAAGTTGCAGCACATGATTTCTATCATCAGTATTCAGGGTGATCAATTCTGTAACTTTATTAGTTGCAGTGTGATTCAGTTTCAAATTTGCCGTTTGCTCAGACACTAAAATCAACGCCTGTTCCCTGCAGTACAAACACACTTAATTTAAATCAACACAGGGAGACCAATCAGTCAGCGGCAGTTAATCACACAATTATCAGCTAATGAATATGATGGTAATACAGCTGATTATGCTTTGTGAATGGGAACATTTGAGAATGCTTGGCTCTGTTTTTAGCCCTTGTCTAATTTGTGAAAGAACATACAGTGAGGATGGAGTGATTCATTAACAAGATGAGTTTGGAACCGTTTACAAGATTACGGATCACATTCATTTTTATGCAAAAATGCAAATAAAAGCTTTAGCACACAGGCACCCTATTAGAGCGGCGTCACTTCATCACAAAAAGTTTGTATGTTTTGAATATTCAGAATGTAGAGCAAGGCACATATAATTTAAAGGCTATTTAATTACAGTTTTTTAAAAAAAATGGTTCATATTCAGTGTTCAGGTAAAAGGATAATTCCACTGATTTTTTTTAAACCTTCTCCATAATTCAATGGCTTAGATGTAAACAAAGTAATTCAGAGTGGTTTGAAGCGAAATGTGCCATTATAGAGCAATCTGCTGATGTAGAATTATTGTGGTGCTTTTAAAAGCTTCCACACAAAGTTATCAGATCAGATGGTTATGAATATGCTGCTTGATGCCTGAGACATTGTTTCACCATAGTTTTGCGATGTGCGTTTGGATTAAAATTTCTTTAAATCCGCTCATGGCAGAGAGGTATGTACAGGATGTTGCAAGGAAACCACTTTTTCAGATTTACTACTATTTAATGTTTTTAGCATCAGAAGATACATGTAGGTACACTGATCATTACAGATGTTAAGTAAAATGGCTATACTTGTGTTGCAGACATAGAGACTGGTTCCTTTCAAAGACATTTACTTAACATATTTTCTATAGTCAGATCAAACCAATCAGTGTCCATCTCAACAACTGAATTATGTTAAAAACCAGTGCCCAGCATTAACTGTTCAACTGTATTTTGGAAATGTACCTGTTTTTCAGCCATTGCCTTCTCATACTCAGCCTGCACCACATCCAGCTCTGCCTGTTTGTCATCCAGCTCTGCCTGGGCCTTCTGCAGGTCAATGTTTGCAATGGCCAGCCTGTTCTCCTGTACTGCCAGATTAGCCTGAGGGGGAGAGAGAGAGGAAGGGAAGTCATCGAAAATTAAAGGGCTCCTAGGGAGCCCAAATCATCCAAAATTAAGCATCTTCTTGGGAAACACTCCACAGCACCCCGACGGTAAGTGGCTGCTGAAACAGAAATCAATTTTATGTGCTGTGCGCCAACCCTAAGGGTCTTTATCAGGAGAATTACTAACGGCCAAGCCAAAGGACATGACAACTTACTATAAAGGTGTAGAATTACAGACTGTGGACCATTTGTTGTCTTGCCCAGTTTGTCAGCCTACCTCTGCCTCATTCATTGCTGGTTTCTAAACACAAGACTATTGACTTTATACTATTTGGGTCGCATTCTCAGCATGGATATGTGTGTGGTTAAGGTACAAACGTACCATGTCACTGCTGGGTTGAGAGTGGCCCACCACTTAAAAGAGCAGCTCTGTGGTCAGAAACTGACCAGTGAGGAAGGACTGTGCACCAAAGTCTCTCTCTACATCAGCAGTGTGGAGTTATCATGTAGGAAGTTTCAAATAAAGTTGTGGTAAGCGGGTGCTCTGAAGGAATTGTGATTCTAGCACCTTGGACAGCACCAGCTCCCACTTCAGTAAGTAAAAAAAAAAAAAAAAAAAGTAAAGCGGCCATTTTTGTCATGCATGAACACTCCACATCACAGCACACAGTGTGAACAGCATGAAATTTGTTCTCTGTATTTAACCTATTCACCAAGTGAAACTGTGGACAGCCAGCAACACAGCGCCTGGGGAGCAGTGTGCGGGGCGGTACTTTACTTAAGGGTACTTCAGTGGTACCACTGGCAGCCCTGAGATTCGAACCTACAACCTTCTGATTGGAGGGGCAACTACCTCAACACTAGGCCACCAACTGTTCCAATTCAGTCTGTATTACTGCTGTTATGTCTCACCACAAAACACGACACGAAGCCACTGTTATCTCACCTTCAAAGGCAGCACTTCCTTATTGATGGAGAAGAAGGAGGCCATGGCCTTGGTCCAGGAGCACAGTCCCGACACATTGCCACACACCCGCTTGGCCGTCTCGATGTTGTAGTCAGGCATATCGAAGTACGGGTAGAGAAGCTCCACCACCTCCTCATTGATGGTGTCTTTGGGGAATTGCTGGAGGGAGGGAAAGGCAGCCACAGCAGAGAGTCTAGAGTCAGACAAGCGAAAGGGAAGTAGGGCAGAGAGTTCTCGTCCCATCTCCTTGGAGACGGGCTCTTCACAAAAAGGGGATTTCAGTTCTCAAAGCTCAAGTGGCTGCTCCGAACGCACTGAAAGAATCGGGGCGGCGACTTTATCTAAACTGCTTATCTCAAAAGGTAAATGGCAGCCTTTGAAGAGCTCCGATCTGAAAGATGGCACTTGCCTGCAATTCTAAATTGCGTTTTTTGTTTTCTATGCGCTTATCTTACTACCAAAATTCAAAGTGGTTCATACAGTGGTTGGCATTAAAAGGCTAAAAATGTCACAACATCATTGCTTGCCTCATAACTGATCAAGTAGTTTTTTCTAGATATTCTTATATGTGAAAGTGGCAGTGTAATGTCCTGCTTCTAACCCAGTGTTTGAATTTTGGACAGTATAAAATGTCATGAAAAAAAGCAAAGTTACACTCCGATAAATCTCCAGAACACACACTCACCATTCACTTTATTAGAAAACTCTATCTTGCTGTATGCAGTTAGAGACTGCAGCTCGTAAACGGATGCCCAGTTTGTGTTAGCATCCTCTATTCCTTCATCAGTGGTCACAGAGCCACCCTAAGATAAATATTATTTGGTCTCAATGTAGCAGTGACTATATTGTGCCAGATACACTCATACCGGTGCCACACACTACCATGTCAGTGTCACTGCTGAGTTCAGCAAGGTCCACTACTCAAAATTCAGCAGACCTGTGTTCAGAAGTCTATATATATAAAGATATACTTGTAAGCATACAGTCCATAACTGTACACCTATACGAGTCCAAAAGTCTGAGACCACTTGTAAAAATGCTTCTATTTTGTATTCTCCATCCAATTAATACATACATCTATGTACTTATTTGACATTTACTTTCAGGCTGGACAACAAGTGGAGTAAAATTTAGAATTTTTGAAATATTCATATGCATTTCAGAATTTCTCTTTGTGCTCTCAAGCTGGCACGGCCTTCACACAAAAGCATCTGATGTGTAGATCAAGTCCAAGAGTGAACACTCCGAATTGTAAATGATCAAACTAAAACAATTTCTTTATTAAGGTGAGCGATGTCACAAATTTGGTTTAAGTTGAACTACTGAAAAAACAGTGCAGTCTCTTTTAAATTTCTTCTTCACTTGCCTGTCAATTTTGTTTGGTTTTTTTTTTCTTTCTGTTGCTTCTTTCAGGTTTTAAATGTACCAGATTTTGATGTCAATTTTTATTAGGGATGTCACGTGATTCAAAATATTAATCTAATTCATTACAAGCTCTCGGAATAATTCATCTAAAATAATTGCACACATTTTTGATGTTAAAGTATTTAAAAATGTAAATGAATTTTGGCATATTAGTGAATAAATAATCAATATTATAGGCTTTCACAGTCTCTTTAATTTAATAACTGTTTCTGCTCTGTTCATGTGCAGTAATGGTCACAGCAATCAGAAAAATTACCTAATATACTGAGGGAAAAAATGTTTCAGCAAGAACTATGATAGGACCAAGTCTGTCTATAAGGTGCAGTTTAAGACAATGTACACACAAGCACGAGTGTTCTGACGAATTATGTTGCCCTGTCGAAAAATGCTCTCTTAACGTTTATACAGTTCATATTAATGATGAGAAACAGGCAAACAATATGCATAATCAGAGAAAAATATATTTTATTTTAAATATATATTTATAAGCAGTCTATTGCTTCATGCTACCCTATCAAAAAATGCTACCTTAAAACAGTTTATACAGTCAGTTTATAACACTGATAATAAGTAGGCACATAATATGCACATAAATATTTTTCAAAAAATTTAATATACAGTCCGTTCAGTTTATACAGTCAGTTCAGATAATGATGAGAAATAGGCCAATAATATGCATAATCTGAGAAAAATCTGTTTTCTTTAAATGAGAAGAGCCTATATAGATACTCTCCTCTGTGGAAAAAATGCTCCCTTGAAGTTTATACAGCTGCCAGTGTCCCAATAAAGCACAGATTTATGGGTGTGCCACTGAATCCCAAGACTGTGGAACTGCACATGCGCAGAAGGGCACGGTGGCACATCTCGATGGGTAGCATGTTTCAACGGAACACTGGACCGGGTTAAAGTCAAGTGGTGCGATTAATCAGCGTCCATTTTTTTTAACGCGTTATTTTTTCTGCGATTAATTGATCGAAATGAAGGCGTTAATTCGACACATCTCATTTTTATACATTAAACCATTTCAGTTCAGACCTTTGGACATTACGGTACACATACAGGCAGTGGCTGAAAGTATAAGGTTTATGACTAAGCGGACAGTAATCAGAGGGCTGTTTTCAGGGCATATACTTACATGCTCAAAGTGCACTCAAGCACCTCTTTACTAACAGGTGCTTAAGGAATATACAAGACAAGGGTACCTGAAGACTGCCAAGGAAATTCCCAGCAGTCATGAGTTTGAGTGACTCCTGCCAGGAGGGCGTGGCGCAATTCCTTTCGGGGTCGATCTTCACCGAGTTCAGCTTCCGCTGGAACAGCAGCAGCACACAGTCCATGATCCGCATGATCAGGTGAGGGGGCCTGCCCAGCGTGCGCACTGTGGCGATGTCTGACGGCTTGATCGTCTAGAGAAAGAATGAGAGCGAGACTGAGAGTGACAGACTGTTATTGTTTACAAGTAAGTAGACACGAGACCAGGGAAGACACTGATCTGATCTGCTAAAGACAGCAGCATCAAGCCTGGCAGGCAATTTTGAGCCTGAATTCATTGCAGGGTGGAGACCTCTGCGGATTAGCTTTGTAGATCAGGCAGTGGAAAGGCAGGCTGTGGCATTCAGAAGGTGCTTTATCACGCCTCCCTCTTGGGGAAAGGACTTACACAGGGTTAACGGGTCACGGCTGATATCGATGTTCTATCTTCCAACAGCTGTGTGGAAGATTGCCTTGATTAAGCACAGAATTGCTGCATTTGCTGGTTCACAGGGCAGGAACGAAAAGATGCTACACTTTAGCTGCAGGGATGAATGAAATACTACAGAATGTGAATTGGCTTTTTATGTACTGGGCCTTAAATGACAGAAAGCAGAAAATACATTTGAGATATGTCATGTCTTCCAAAATCAAAAAAGTTTTAATATCTGCCCAGTGCTAAACACAGCAAAAAGAAATGTTTGTTTATTTGAGTTTGAGCTCATCATTTGGGAGTAACTAGGTCTCACCTGTTTGGAGGCATTAATCTGCTAATTCCGGTCCAGACTCTTCAGTGTGCCATGCTTTGTTAGCCTTTGGTAATGTTACTTGTGAACTAAGAAATGTGTAGGCTTTGTGTTATAAGTAAGAGTGTCATAAGAGTGCCGTGCTTTGTTTAGCAATTTCTTCTCTCTGGGTCTGTTATGTGGAGGTATGGTTATTTACCATATATTCCTTTTCACCCAACATAACTTGTTTGATTTTGAGTGGAATTGGGCATTCGTTCTCCCCTGAGTCTTCTTCCCCCACTTTATTTTATATCACCTGTAAATACTAGATGGCTAGTTTCAGAACCCTCGTCCTATTTCTGTTATGTCTTATTGCTTTGCATTAAGGAGATGGCTATTTAATATGACACACCGAAAACAATACATGTTAAGGTTTGCCATTATTTACAGGATTGCAGTGTCCTGCTCTGCCAGTTGATACAGTCTCTTTGATTTAAATAGCAATTGCAACTGGTTAATCATCAGCTAAATGTCGAAAATCATAACAGGCCTAGTTGAGATGATTTTGGTGTAGAAGCAATCACTGGTACTTGATCTCAGTACCAGACATCAGAGCAACATCAGTGCCAATACCAAATAGTACCTTTTAATGAATAGCAGCGGTAGTCTTGTCTTTGCATAGAGTATAACCTTGATGAAGAGCGCACTTGACAAAAATTAGCTTGCATCATTTCTTTACTAATACTAGGTTATGCATCCTTTTGCTTTAAAAATAGCAACAATCATGTAAAGTGGTCATTTAACGAGTTTTTCCACTGACTGGAGGCACATAGCACTTGTTTTTCTGCATTGAGAATTGGGACTGAGATCTGGCGATTTCAAAGTGTAACCGTGTTTCATCATGTATCAGTACAGGGCATTTCCAGGCATAGGGAACCTAGACTGTCACCAATTGGGTGCTGATAGGGAGCAACAAGCCGACCCCCAACCGCCCTCACAACAATTTTCTCAATCACCCTCCCAGTGGCAAGAAACGCTACTGGTGTCAGTGTTGGAATAGGCTTGCACATGAAGTACAAAGTGAGTGGAAGTGGGCTTACCTTTTTAGACAAGCGCTTGGGAAGCTTTAATTAATACATCTTTATGTTTCATTTAATATTATGCATTTTAATAACTTCTATGGAATATCACTGTTCAGCGTTTTGTGACGTCTGTCTGTGAAAACTGCTCTATACATAAACTTCACTTACTAATTTACTAAAACATACAGGAACCATCACAAGAGAGTGGCGTAATCCTTATCTGCAAGCGGAAGGGTAACCAAGCATTAGAAAAGCAAAGATGTCTGTGACTCGAATGCTTTCACTTAAAGGAGTGCTACCCAAAAGCGGTAATGCAACTAACGACTAATGAACGCCAGCACCTTGTGTATGAATAAAGAGCAGTGCTGGGTGGGAAAGGCCTTTAAAATGTGTGCCTTGAGAGTGACGAGAGCAGAGGGGTGAGCATGAATTTAAAGGAACACTTCATTAAAAGGTGCAAATGAAGATTAGTGTGAACCAGTTAGCATGATGTCATTTCAGAACACAAAGGAGTCCATAACTGGTTTTGTCTAATTAGCAATGTTAGTACAATCGGGACGGCATACAACCGTAAGCGAAAGAGCCCAAGGAACCTGAGGGCAATCGTGATGTTTATGCAGAAGATGGGTCAGGAGGGAATTGAGGGGAATTTATAGAAAGGAGGAGACTGTGCAAAGCGGAGAGGGCCACAGTGAGGCGTGTGTGTGTGTGTGTGTGTGTGTGTGTGTGTGTGTGAGGGTGTGATATAGGGGAACAGGAGGTTGAGCGGTAGTGGAGATGAAGAATGATGGGGGAGAGTGGAAGTGCACTGTGCCTCTGGGGATTTTATGGAGGTGAGGTTGTGTGTGTGTGTGTGTGTGTGTGTGTGTGTGTGTGTGTGTGTGTGTGTGTGTGTGTGTGTGTGTGTGT
>JBBIGA010000007.1:23762363-23774081 GCA_037576975.1 Alestes dentex | reverse complement strand
GGGGTTTTATGGGGGTGGGGTTGTGTGTGTGTGTGTGTGTGTGTGTGTGTGTGTGTGTGTGTGTGTGTGTGTGTGTGTAGAGGGCTGCTGTCAGCCCCCCTGCTCAGTGTGAACCCCCTGCAGCGGCTCTGCCATCAGCACCTCTATTTTTACACCCTCCCAGGCAGCCTGTAATTATACTGGAGCTGCAGGCACCATAGTGCCCTAAAAAACATCAGAAAACATCACGCACACACACACACACTGTCTCCAAAACACACACATAAATACACACTCACAGCAGTCACTAACACTAGCTTCCTTTCTTTTGTGCATTCTTCTCCTCTTTCCTCGTTTTACCTTCTTTACCCTTTCCGTTTTCATCTTTACAGATTTTTACTCAGAGAATTGGCCAGACGCCTGACAATCTTCGGGCGCCCAGTCTGAATCAAACCTGCAGCGCTGCCTCGGCCTCCTCCAGCGCTGGCCTGGCAGCCTCCAGCTTCTCCTTGGCGATGGCCTTGTCTGCTGAGATGTTGTCGACGATGGCCTGGGCCTTGTCCTTGACCTTCTGCACCTCAACTTTGACTTTTTCCGCCGCTTGCGCTTTCACCGTGACCTCTTTCAGCACCTGTCAGAAACACAGAAAGGAGAGAAAGTGGTTAGGGGATTGTTCTGTGTGCAGGTAAAGCCCGTCGGCTTATACACTCCACATCTGACTGTAAGTGAGAGCTCACAAATGTATCATCCTGACATCTAAACATGAACAGTATTGATGTTTAGTTAGCCTGCAGCAGCCAAACGCCTGTGGCGCCAAACTCAAGGCTCCTGCTCGTCACAGAGCCAATGCTGCTAAAAGCACAAACAGAAACCGACACATGCTAACGTTACTAGAAACATTAGAAACTCTTACTATGCTCTTCCACTCACTGGTCACTTAATGAGGTCCAGCTACCTTATAGGTGCACCACATAGAGGGACTGTCAGAATTGAGTAATGTAGTGATTATTTTGATGATGCATCCATAAATCCTACTTCATCACAGCTAATCAATAAATCAAGAATGATTATCACAAGGATTTAGATTATAATAAACATGTACATTTGTAACTGCAAACAAACACATATGCATAGGGAGTCCTGGTATTACTTTTTTTTTTTTCTTCTTCTAGCTCCCCTTCTAGCCAATGTACAGAATGCAAAGCATGGCTTTACCATTACCTGTGCAAACCGAGTTTGCCATTCGGTTTTCAAAGGAATCACGAAGCTAATTCACTGAAATGCAGACTGTAACTCATTAATTTTTAAAACATTTATATTTACAGTATTTAGCAGATGCTTTTTATCCAAAGCGACTTCCATTCCCTAACTACAGGGGGCAGTCTCCCTGGAGCAACCTGGGGTTAAGGGTCTTGCTCGGGAACCCAGTGGTGCTGTGCTGAAGGCAGGATTCAAACCCCATGACGTCTTGGTCCAGAGGCAAGTATCCTACCCACTAGGCCACACCCACCTTTAATAGATTTTAACTGAGTAATTGTGACAGCCCTGCTAGCCAGATTACAATAACAGACTGTAGCAGCCCACCACTGGTCAGTTTCTGACCACAGGACCACTACTGACCTGATTTTATGTGGGTTGTGGACTATTCTCAGCACAGTGGTGGCGCTGATATGGCAGTGTGTGTGGTCCTGGTACAATTGTATTAGACACAGAAATGAGTTTCACAACTAGGCCGAGTGTGGTCCTCACCCAAAAGCAGCCAAGAGCATATAGAGGTCAGAACATATAAAGTACGCAACATTTATTATTATTTCTAGTGGTGTTCGTGGCAGACGCTACACCCTGATCCAAAAATGTATCTGCAGCCAGGCCTAGGCAGCAAGGGTGCCTTCTTATTGTGGTTATGAAGGGCTTTTGTGAAATAATACCTGATAATGTACAGTACATTATATCAGAACATCCATTCGCCTTTCTCTCCAGCCACACCG
Organism: Alestes dentex; assembly: GCA_037576975.1. Lineage (NCBI taxonomy): Eukaryota > Metazoa > Chordata > Actinopteri > Characiformes > Alestidae > Alestes > Alestes dentex. Next base: position 23,772,114 of record JBBIGA010000007.1, on the reverse strand, counting down.
GCTTAAAAAAAGAGGGGTTGGGAGGAAACCACCCCCCCCCCCCCCCCCAATGTGAATGAAGGAGTAGAGTGGAGGCTGCACAAAATGTGGGGGGGGGGGGGTAGTGGTGCAGGTCTAATGGGCCGGAGTGAATGCTTTTCTGCCTCTGCTGGCGGCCACTGAGATTTTACGTATTAGACAGTGGCACGCTGCCATTACGAGTTCCAAATGAAATGACGTTCTGCTGCTTAGAGACGCAGCAGCCGGCTCTCGGCCAGAGTGCTGAAGAACTGAAGCGTGCTTGAACTAATATATCTGTTGGAAATCATTAGCCAATTGAAAAAGAGCAGTAGTCTTTTTTTGCCACCATCCATGATCGATTTGACATTTGGCAGTGGGGAGGAAAAAGTAGAGGCAAATTATGTCTCTTCACTTTGGTGGAGAATATGCAGGGCTGTTTCTGAAACTAGGCACTGCTGTGTAAAATGCCTTGTTTCTGTGGGGTGAATCAACCCCAATCAACCCCCTCGAGCCACCTCTATGCAGCACACACGCACACACACACACACACACACACACACACACACACACACACACACACACACACATAACATACACACCATGTCAGCCTTCTCATTGGCAATCTTCAGCTCTTTCTCCTTCACCTCCAGCTCTTTGCTGAGAGCGGCGACCGACTCAGAGGCTTCTTTCAGTTTCTGGAGGCCTGTATTCATCCTGAAATACAGAGACACACGACTATGAAGCCTTTGAGCATTGTTCCAGAACAGTGTCTTCTTTTCCAAGAAATGAGTAAGACAGAAAATGATGGAGTACAAACCGGTACCAATTCCCCATCTAGCCTTTCTTGCGTTGTGCTTATTATGATTCAATTGCTTCAGATGCTAAAACCGCTATTGTTAAATCGCCTGCCAACTTAACTACTACATTTAACTCTGCTGGAGTTCATTTACCAGCTGCGGTGTTACTCTGTAGTTACTAATTGAGTAAGGGCTAATTTATCCCTAATGGTACAAATACATTTCACGCTGTGGGAGGCATACCATTAAGCTTGGCATTCAGGATAAATTATACCGTAAGTATAAAAACAGTATTTAATATTTTTTTGCAATAAAAATCATTGCAAAGTCAAAAATACATCTAGAGAAACTGTCCCCCAATGTAAATATTATCATGTGTACGTAGGGTGCATTAGATTGGAATTAGATTAAGGCAGTATAACATGGACAAATAACACATTGAAATTATAGTGCTAATTATATTGCTACACCTTCCAATATGCTAAAAAACGAATGAAAGATCATCCTAAATTATATTATTTGAATGAATACTGATACAAGATACTGACTTTCTCTTAAGCAAAAGGGCTGAATGCTCATTGTTCCGGTGAACCGGTTCATTTGAATTTGAAAACCCAAAACCATCCTATTAGAAAGATTATCATGTAATCAAAACACTTATCACGACCAATTCTGCTATAAGGCGAGATAAGACGCAGCATAAGACATTCAGATGCTTCTTTTTTCATAGTTCATCCTTCTGAAGAATTGCTATTGTGAAGACCAGTATACCGGTTGGCCAGGGTTTGGACTTCCAAGTGCTTTTCCTTGTAGATAGTCTTGTAGCCCTGGATAAATGAGAGGTAGGACTTGGGGGTGACATGGGTCGAGCGGCGATATCTCAGGAAGTAGTCGACGCACTTCTCCGCTACACCGTCCTGGAATGAGCCCATGCACTGTACCACCTCACCTTTGACTTGGGGGGAGCAGTCAATGTCATAGGTGGACAAGAAATGCTCTGAGACTGTGGCGAAAAAGAGACAAAACAACAAGAAAAATGACTAAAACAACGAGGAAAAATGAATAAAAGTCACACTTATTTTATCCAGCAGTCAGGCCAAAGTCACACTTGTTACGGTTAAACTGATTCCTATGATTGCTATGATAGTTTTCATAATTGTCTTCCAATAGGTCGGGCTAAACTGATGTTCCCAGCCTGGATAAATGAAAAAACCATTTGCTTGTAATAAAGAGTGTATCAAAGAAAGCTGGCGAATGGAGAGTAATCAGTGAATGCTGAGCTCCAGTTAAACCCTTTCAAACCTACAGCCAGTGTTATTTAGGGGCAGATAGCATGGTGCGGATTGGACACACTTCTTTATAGCGGGTTGAGCACAGCATGGTATTGATGCAATCTTAAATGAAGTGTTTCAGTTTTACATTCAAAATGTCTTAAGGTATCCTTGCTACTTAGCTACAGTTAACAGATGACAGACAATAACTTTGGTGATTTGCATTCATATTGGGATTTTGAAGCAGCGTTTCCGTGAAATCATTTGAAAAAGGAACGAATCTAACATCTAATATGTAATGATCCAACTTAGAGAATGTTCTTTTCCTCTAGTCTCTAATCTGAATTGGGTTTATAAAAGTAGGTAAAAAAATAAAAGCATATCAAGTACACACGTGAACCTTGTTAGGATTTAATTCGTCGTCTTCCACAACGTCAATCTGGCTCTGAACTAAAAGCACACTTTTTTTTTTTCCATCTCAGTGTACCCCAGAAGAAATAAAGGTAACAGTCACTTGGTGGATATTTGAAATGGTGGGAGCAGAAATCAAAGATGAAACCTTTAGAGAGGTCAAGGCCCTTGGGATTGACATTAATGCTGCTATTTTTTTTTATCAGAGAGGAGCTAGAGGGTGTAGCTGAATGAAAAAGAGCAACTGTCTGTTTTGAAGGCTCAAAGTTCTGAAAGGAGATGATTTTGCCCTTTGCTTGCGCTGGTTCAGCAAGTGCTTGATTTACGAATTGGCAACTGATGGGGGGCCAAAATGGTAGGTACAAATGTTAGCTATTCATGTGGTGCCACATAGAATCGATGAAACACAATAGAAGTGAAAGCTTTTGGGATTTAGGAGGGTTGTTTACCAAGCTGGAGGAACTCCAGAAAACCAGAGGCAGACCCAATAAAGCACACAACTGCCCAATAAAAGGGTAATATGGGTTTATAAGGAGGCAATAATCAACATCATAATCAACATGGGTGGTTTAATATAGGTGCAGCGGGTGCAGACCTGCGATAAGGGCGTCTTTGGGCCAGCGGCTGAACCAGTCCATGGTGCATCCAGAGATGAGGGCGGGGAACTTCAGGGCGCGGTTTCGGAACTTCTCTCCCACTGGCGAGAAGCACAGCACCACATGCAGGTTCTGCCTTACCCTGTTCATGAAGTACTCGTGGAGGTTCTCATTGGAAGGAGGTCGCCGGGGAAATTCACGCTTCATGATGGGGATGAGGTCACTGAGGATCTCATCGATCTCATCACGAGCAAACAAGCTAGAGACCTGCGGAGGATGCCACATTTTGTAACTCAATACCCTACGCAGATAAAGCTACATGCCTAATTCATCCGTGCATGACACAATTTATCCACAAAATGAAAAAGGACGCATAGATTTCAGGGGTGTGAGGGCTGACTTTTCACAGTTCTTTTTAATTCTCGGTTCCTAAGTCACAGATTTGTGCATGTTTTGAAAGGTTGATGCAATACGTGCAAAACACAAACTAGTATTTTTAAAAAACGAAATGAAAATGAAAACCCTTAAAAATCCTTCTTTGGTAAAGAGAGAGAAAAAAAAAAGCACATCCAGCCAATTATATCAGCAGCTGTTTCTGTTATATGAGCTATGCATTGTACTTTGGATAGAAAACACTATGCTAGTGTCAGTCTGGGATTATTCAGCATCTTGACACATTCTGAGGCAAACGTGTGATGATTTCCACATGGAATTATTCACACTATGGGTGTAAACGTCCATTACTTGTTCCTTTACTGGGCTACAAAAGCCCTGCAGTTCCAACACGAAGTAAAAAAAAAAATCTAAATTTCAGTTTCCAAATACATCTTGGTCTGGTTCACTACAACGGGAGTGAGGGGTGAGTGGTGTATATTTGATATTTCGTCATATTATTCCTTTAAACCGAGCATTTGCTAGACAGACTCCCATGAGTGATGACACAATTATTCTTCAATATGCTAAAACATTAGCGGCCCAAAATAGCGCCGTAAGTAATGGCACTTGTCACCAGGCAGAATACAGAGGAATTACAACTGAATAAGCTCATGACTAGAACCAAGCGATACATAACACCCATGTCATGATTATGCAGACTCCCCACTGTGTGATAGAATACTGCACAAATCGCGCATCTCAGTGCTATAAAAACACAGCCGTGATCGAGGAGGACGTCTGGCCACATTCCTGCACGATTCATCTCATTGATCTGCTCGGTTTTTTGGATGAAACCTCAGCGGAGGAACATGCGTCCCCTGAATTCAGTGAGTCCTCCCAGCCACCAGACTCCTCCAACAGGCGCAAGAGCAGGGGGATGAACAGATGCCCCTGAGTTTCATTAAAATTCTCAAGCAGAAGAAGCACTGGCTTCTCCATTGGGGGCCGCTTTCCCTCCTCAAGCGTTTAACCGTGTGATTAATGGCATAACGATTCTAGCCCAAAGCACCCAAGACAGCCTCCTTCTGCTCATACAAACAGCCGTGCAGAGCCGCTACTTCGGAGGAGAAAGGAAGGCAGTTTCGGCAAAAGTTTGATCATTAACCACATAAGTAATGATACCATAATAATCCTAATTAATCATACTATAGTAATCATTATTGATGATGCTATTAAAATTATATCTCACACATAGCTCATTAAAATGTGACTGAAACAAAAAAATTCTGCTTAAATGCTAACATTTCTTGATTTTGATATTTTGTATTGTTCAAGTTATTTGTGTGCTTTAACTGTCACTTATTTTTGGCCACGTTTTTGTCATCGTTTGGCAAAAATTCCGAATCAAACTTGTCTATACAGAGCAAAGTTCAAATTTAAATGGATTATGTTTGTGGCTCTGAAACTGGGGGCCTGAAGTGGGTCGCAGAGAAAAGTTGTATCTGTGCTTAGTTATATCCCCTACTTTATTAAATCTGGGGCAAGAGTGGGCCAGGGGAGTACGCAGCCGGGGGGGTGGGGGGTGCACAGTGGCACAGTAGTACTAACCATCCATAAAGGGGGCTTTAGACTAACAAGGTTTATTGCACTTCAAACTTAGACCCCATGCTGTGCTGACCATCAGGGATGCAAAGACAGAAGATGATTTGTTGCCATCTTCTTGCCGCAAAATATCAACATCTGACAGTGGGACACACCCTGCCACACACACATTCACATTCACACACACACACACGCACATGCACACGCACACATACACACAGCCGTTAAAGTGACACAGCTACAATGCAGAAAAGTATATTTATTACTTATCTGCAGGAATTTTCTGAGGGATCAAGATGAGGTGTAGCACTGACGAATATGTATCGTAAGGAGTGTCAACTAGACGGTGCAAAACTGAAGGACGGGTTTGTTCTAATTAATAAAATAGGTCCTTGCACCTGATTTACTATAGAAAAAAACCCCAGCAGATTTAATCACACTACTAGCCACCAATTAAAGCTTGTTTAAATTTAGAATTAAAAGCTTAAAATTTATTTTTAAAATCTACCTGGCTTGCGCCTGCCTCAATAAATCAGTGGGTGAATCTTTATCACAAAACTGATGATGAATACTTAACCGCAGAGTGAAAACACACACACACACACACAGACGCACACTCTGCGTCTCATTTTCGTTCATGAGTTTCACACAAGTTTTTGATGTCCATCAGAGTATTTGGCTTTGCATGTTTCTCCTGTTTGTACAGTTGCATCTAATCTCACAGCACCACACGTTTAATCAGCAACCTGGTAGTAACACGTTCATCTGTTGTTTAAGGGAAGTTGGCTCACAGCTTTCAAAAAAGAAGGGAAAATATGCCCCCGCCCCATTGCAATGTCACCGTCCACTGCAATGTTTCACTGTAGACGTCGTTGTATGCCAATATTATAGGTGGTCTGTGTTTCAGGTTTTCTTGAATCATGAAACAATCAGTTAAAAATGTATGTAGGCTGTTTGTTTCGTTCCTGTAATGGGTGTTTTGCCATTGAGCTCTATGGTAATTTGATCTCAGTGCTGAGCAGAATGACGCACTCGCATTTATGTGGAGACTGCTGAGGGGTTAAATAACTCAGAAACTGGCTGGCACTGGATATTTATTGCACAGAGCTGAGTAAATATTCTTACTTAGCGTCCAGAGGAATCTCATCCACCCTCATGGTATACACATAGTATATAAATGGTATACCAATGTGTGTCAACTGAAACCCGTCTGCTTCTCAGAGCAGCCGTCAGGTCCCAGCAGTGAGCCACTCTGCTCCTGTTTCTCTTCGTTTTCGATAAAGGAAAAAAAAGTAAAGGGAGAATGTCTTAAGTAAGCATTAACTTTTGAAGGCCTAGACAACCAAAATTCATTTAAAAAAAAAAAAAAGTTTTTTAACAATAAGAATAGTATCCAAATTGTTAAAAAAAATGTTGAAATTTGATGTCATGATCTATGCCATTGTTTCCTAAGGAATAACACTCAAACTAGACAACCAAAATTCATAAAAAAAAAAAAAAAACAACCAAAAAACAACAAGTTTATCTGATTCCACAGTTCAGCATGTATAGAATTATTTGGACGTATTGCTTTGCTATGCTATTTAGAATCAATCACATAATTCAATCACATAGTTACTTCATTACTTCATTCATTATATTTTTTGATGTTTGTTTGACTCTGTATAAACATATGTGAGTTTGTTCCTCCAGACTGGTTCAAACAATGACACAACCAGGACAAAAATGTAAAACATGGTCTGTCACTTGGAAAGAGAGTGTCTGAACGCCGCAAAAACGTCATACTTTCAATCGTATTACATGCTGTAATATAAAATAGATTAAAAAAGGATCATATGGATTTAAAGTTTAATATCCATGTTTCAATTGTTCCGTGCTACTGGAGTGAAAAACAATCAATATGAAATTACAACCTGCTTTCATAATCAGACTGGAATACATTTTGAAAACTCATCTTGTTGCTGGAGCTGAATTCTAAATGAAAGTTTCACTGAAGTTCTCTGAGTCAGCTTTCTGTGGCCTCTTTTTTTTTTTCTCTAAAAGCTTTCAAAGCCTTGCTGAAAAGACCTTTGCCTGTTTTTTTTTTTTTAAGCTTATTCTTAAGCCAAATGTGGTGCAATTGCCAAAGCTCGCATTTGTTCCGTCAGTAATGAAGTCCATTCGGTCTCTAAGAAAGCAGTCGGCAGTATTCTCACCCCCCCACACACCTTCCCCCGCCATCATGCTTCTACATGCGCTTCATAGAATATGCAGTAAATCAGTGGCTCCTGACCCTGGTTCTGGGTTACCCTGCCCTGCACATTTAAGTGTTTTCTCTACTTCCAACACTCCTGATTCAACCCATGTGTTAATTAACAAGCTTTTTTAGACTGAATATGCAGGACAAGAGATACTCTAGGCTTCCAGATCAGGAATCCTGTGCCCTAGACTGAGGGCAGTTATCTTGGAATTTAAAAACTGATCATAGAAAACAGAATGAAAAGCACTGGGTACAGTTAGCTATTCCAGTTCTTCACTGCAGCAGCACTGAAGTATTCAGAAGGCTCCATGATACATACATAATTGTTGAATGACGACTGCCATAAGCCTACATAATACACTGCATCACTACATAATACACCGATACACAGTCTAAAGTCTAAAGATATCTATTCAACGGCATCAATTTTGGAAATGTATCAGCAATTGTAATTCTAGTTTTCAAAGCATTCACTAAAAGAACGTGAAATGACCCCTCCCGTCAGATCTGTGTAGTCTGTAGTATTGAAATTTGATGATCTATGTAATTGTTTCCTAAGGAATAACCCTCAAACCTAAGGTCAAGGACATTCAACACCTGCACATCTATTGTAAATACACTTTCGACATACCATATATAGATATCCATATATCTGTATTTCACCTGTCTCCTCCTTCCACTTCTGTGTTCTCTGTCCCCCACAACTCCCTCTCTCTCTCACTCCCTCTCTATCTCTCTCCCTCTCTCTCTTACTCCCTCCCTCTCTCTCTCTCTCTCTCTTTCCTGAGGCTCTGTTGAACTGCACTTCTCCTTGTCTCTCTCTCTTGTCACTTGCTGCACGATGGATAGGCTCCCTAGTGAGAAAACAGTGCCAATTTTCTCTGGCAGGTACCACCATCCACAACAGAACGTAACTGATATTCAGCTCCCCTGACTGACCCATCTGTCTCTCCTGTATGCAGCCGTGCTTTTTATCCTCTGAGATTTCCCACCTCAGAGAACTGAAGTGTTAGATCGTACAGCACAGGCTGGAGACTGCTGGATGTCATTTGTTTTTGCTCAACCACTTAGGAGACTTAAGGTCTGTTGCGCTGTCTGTAAAGCAGTCTTCCTTGAAAGACGGACAAAAAAAAAACCAACTAAAACTCAGAAGCACCAAAAAGAATTGTGCAGTTCTTTTTGGTGCTTTTTGTACAAAACACTATACAGTTCCTAGTATAGTGTATAGTGTATACTGTATAGTGTATTGGACAAAAGCTAAGTGTTTTCTTTTTAAAAGCTGAAAGTACAAAAATATTCCCTTTTTGTTACCAAGATTGAGAGACATTTCTATACTATATGCCCAGAGGTATTCAGACATCTCTTCTAATTAGTGAATGGTGCCAAACATTGGACAGAGGGACCACAAGGTCGCCTACACTGGGGTTGTGAAGCAGTAGAACTGTGTTCTCTGGAGTGATGGAGCTCCATCCTGGGATGAGTTGGACTGACATGATGCAGAACTAAATCATTCCACCTCACTTCCTGACCTAACGAATGCTGAACGTAATCAAGTTCTTACAGCAGCGAAGGTGTTTTCGTGTGTAAACATGTGTGATCCGTGTGCTAGCTGGGGTCGGGACTGGGTGCTGACCTCTCCGGACGAAAGGACGTTGTTCATGTACTCCAAGAAGGACTCGTCCTTGATCTCATTGTCGGTGAAGATGAAGCTGACGCCTTTGCCCTGCTGCCCTGCTGTCCTGTACAAGCTCTTCAGGTCCTCCATCAGGTTTGCAGTGTTGTATGAGCTAGAGAGAAGAGAAAGACAGAGCGATAGAGAGACAAAAGGGACGGAAAGAAGAAGTGAGAGGAGATGGAAACAGCATGATGCACACTGTTAGTATATGTAAATTAATGGTAGAGAAAAAGAAAAGGAAAGAGCGAGAGTGACCATGTTTGTGTGTGTGTGTGTGTGTGTGTGTGTGTGTGTGTGTGTGTGTGTGTGTGTGTATATGAGCATGTGTCCTTTTGGAACAAGGTGTGAAAAGACAACGTGAGCGCTGAGAGTCGTGAGCAGTCTGTGTTTTGGAAGGAACAATCTGCAAGCCGTCTGTTTTCTCCAGAGAGTCCCCGACACACACACACACACACACACACACACACATACATTTTCTCTCACTAAGACAGAAACACTGGCCTCATTCATATTAATATGGATCCTTGGAAAAAAAAATACTTCGCAAACATCATTCAATCTAAAAACTTCCTCTCCATCACAATGACGTGGTCAGAGGAAAGCTACTCACACACTACAGGTTCGTTATAATAGCTTGTAATACCTTGTACCTGAGTTATCACCGTTTGAGAGTGCTGTAGGGGATGTGTAGCCAGGGGATTGTGGTGTTAGGGGGGGGGGGGGGGGGGGGGGGGGGGGGGGGGGGGGGGGGGGGGGGGGGGGGGGGGGGGGGGGGGGGGGGGGGG
>JBBIGA010000007.1:23744744-23756253 GCA_037576975.1 Alestes dentex | reverse complement strand
AGAGAGAGATAAAGAGAGAGAGAGACAGAGAGAGAGACAGAGAGAGAGACAGAGAGAGAGACAGAGAGAGGAGAGAGTGAGAGAGAGAAAGGGAAAGAGAGAGAGAGAGGGAGAGACAGAGAGAAAGGGAGAGAGGGAAAGAGAAAGAGGGAAAGAGAGAGTGGGAAAGAGAGTGAGAGGGAGAGATAGAGAGAGAAAGGGAAAGAGAGAGAGTGGGAAAGAGAGAGAGAGGGAGATAGAGAGTGAGAGAGAGAGGGAAAGAGAGAGAAAGAGAGAGAAAGGGAAAGAGAGAGAGAGAGGGAGAGAGAGAGAGAGTGAGAGAGAGAGAAAGAGAGAGAGAGAAAGAGAGAGAAAAGGAAAGAGAGAGAGTGAGTGAGAGAGAGAGAGAAAGAGAGAGAAAGGGAAAGAGAGAGTGGGAAAGAGAGAGAGAGAAAGAGAGAGAGAGAGAGAGAAGGAAAAGTCCATCAAAATGCAAGTCCATTAAAATCCATTAAATTGACATACATGATATTTGATTGACATAATATTCAGAAAATAGCAAGCTCCCTGCTGTCAATCAGTTTGCTCTAATTTGTCTTTTAGAGCTCTGGACAAGTCACAGGATTTGACTTTTGAAATGTCAGACAGTTTTTAAACGACTGTTCATGATGTTGCGTTAGCAGCAGTTCAAAAAATATGCGATTGTGGACCTTAAACAACTATAAGGAGGCAAGTGCTACCCCTCGGCCTCCCAGGGTTGGTGGCATCATGTGTTTTGGGAATCCCAGACAATGGGTGAAATTGGACATGAATAAACAGGTGCAAAAATCTGTTACTGTCATTTTTAGTGTTTAGTGCAGAAATAGCAATAAAACATTACATTTGCTGAAGAATGACTTGTTTAGGATACAAAGTTTAGGACTCAAGACTTGACCTGACCTGAGAGACTTCAGACTTACTTTACCAGTACCAGTACAGAGGAAGCAAAAGCGCATTAACTCTACAAAACCAAATTCATCGGATGCCATGACACCATGATATATTTACATCATCTATTGTGATATTACCAGTACCTTCTTCTACTATTATGGTATTATATTTTCAGCCCTTATGTGCCCACACAATCACAAGCACAATACCACTGCAGACTCCATCACATTGGTAGAACTGTACCAATATTTTTGGGAGCCTTGTTCTCCATTTTACCTTGACCAGGTGGACCATGGCATCTGTAAAGAATACCAAGTCCATGCCAGCTCCCCGGATGCTCTCGTTGTAAAGGCCCAGGAACATATTCAGCCTGTCCCGCAGGCTAGGGAACGAGGCGATAGGCTCGTACATCTTGGGCATGTCAAAGTCAGTGTCCTCCGGCTCCTCCCCTGCTCGAACAGCAAAGCACAGTATCACTCACAGCAGGCAAGTGCAGGTGGGGATGATTACGGATTAGTTGTACCGATTCATGGTTGGTTTCCCGGACAGGATTAAGCCTAGTCTTGGACCTGGACCTTTCGACGGAATGACTCGTCCAGAAGTAGGCTTGATTCCCATCAAGGAAACCAATGTTTATGGAGCTAATCCACCGGCACAAGGAACCATGCTGTGCCGCGAACAAATGTTTTTCCATTACAAATAAAGTGACCCGTACCCGAGCTGTCACGGCTCTGCTCTCATCACAGCATGGAATCGTCACAGCATGGAAATCACAAGAAAGCATCAGTGCACTACTATCCGTTAAGGCTGAAGACACACTTCAGAGGGAGTTTATGCTAACAAATTTGCTAACGATGCTAACAAATTTATTTTTTACGCTCTGAGAAACATGGAGATGTACCAGGCCATCACTAACACGTTAGCTGAGTTTGGTATTTGTGGCTCAAACAAAACTTTACATAATAAAAGACCACAATATCAAAAGTAGAAAAAACAGAAAAAACAGAAAAAAAAAAAAAAAACATTCTGCTGGTTCGACTCCATGGACGCAGTTTTGGAATGACCAGGCATCAACAGTGTGGACAGAATTGCTCTGCTAATGCCTAAAAAAAACCCACTATTACCAGGCTGAGATGAAAAATCAAAGCGTGCCGTAAGCTCTATCCCATCAGTTTAGGTACAGGACAGTTTCTGTATACCTTTGGAAAAGTACCTTGAGTGCACCAACCAAAAGGCATCAGTAAAAGCTTAAGTTTTCTGTCATTAAAAAAAGAATTGATGCATGCAAGGAAACAAATTACGAAATGATTTGGGAATAGAAACGTAAAATACCTGTGGCCTCAGGAGCATCCTGGAGAAAGTCCACAAAGTAGGCGTCCACTCCCGGCTCCACTGCGGCCCTGTCCTCTTCGCCCAGCTCCTCCTCCACCAGGTCGGCCAGCATGCAGTCGAACCAGACCACGTCTTCTGGGCTTGTGAAGCGGTCAGCAATCACCCGCTTGCACTCGTGCTTCCACAAACGCAGTAGCACCTGTAGAACAGAGATTGTTCTCTACACAGGTCTTGACAGTCTTGACAGGTCTCTAAGATGCCGTGCGAGTCTTCCGTAAGTTTACAGTATGCATGCATACAATCAGTAAAGCTGCTTCGTGACAACATCTATTGTGTAAACAATGCTATAGCGATGTAAGTAAATCATATTTGTGGAAACTGCTTTGCTTTAGTAATACACTATATGGACAAAAGTATTGGGACACAACTTTTTTTTCTGTTTTTTTTTTCTTACTTCCAAGGAAGGGCAATATCAATGCTTCAGCAGACCAAGACATTTTGGACAATGCCATGCTTTCAACATTGTGGACACAGTTTGGGGAAGAACCTTTTCTATTCCAGCATGACTGTGTCCCAGTGCACAAAGCAAGCTCCATAAAGACATGGTTGGATGAATTCGGTGTGGAAGAACTTGATTGGCCCACACAGATTGGCCCAGTTCATCCCAATGATCAACCCCATCCAACATCACTGGGATGAACTGGAATGGAGATTGAGAGTCAGGCCTTCTCGTCCAATATCAGTGCTTAACCTAATGAATGAATGGGGAATTCGTGCCTTTTCGTTCTGTAGAGCATTTATGAGGTCAGGCACTGATGATCGCAGTCTCCGGTCCAGTTATAGCAAAGGTGTTGGGTGGGGTTGAGGTCAGAGTTCTGTGCGGGCCAATCAAGTTCTTCCACACCGAACTCATCCAACCATCCAAAATCTTGTGGAAAGCCTTCCAAGAAGAGTGGAAGCTGTTAGAGCTGCAAAAGGACCAGCTCCAAATTAGAGTCTATGTATCTGAATGCGATGTCATTAAAGTCCCTGTTGACGTAATGGTCAGGCGTCCCAGTTCTTTTGTCCATATAGTGTAGATTAATAATACGATCCCACAGGATCTTGCTTCCACTCCACTTACATTGGGCGTGTTGATCACGTCGGCAGTCACATTGAGCATTCCCTGCCAAATGCGAGAGAGGTCCCGTAGGTTGAAGATGTAATGGAAGTTGGCTGGTGTGGGCAGCATCTTGACCTTGGTCACCTGCCATAGCCGGCGGGTCAGCGGGACCAGCAAGGCCACTGTCTCCCGCACGTCCTCCGCAAAACCACGTCTGAAGCAGAAGTGACCTGTCCCTATCACTCCTGTTGAAAGAAAAGGGGGAGTGAGTGAGAGGGATGGCAAGAACAGGAGGCAGAGAAAATGACAGCAAATAAAGTAAAAGAGAGCAGCCGCAGAGTAGGTGGTAGGGAACAGTGGAGATGAAAGGAAGGTGAGGCAAGACGAAGCAAAAGCAGAAAGGTGAAAGAAAAACAAGAGAAACAGACATAGATGAAAGAGCATGAAGTGAAAATGTGGGAGTGAAGAGGGCATGGGGACAGAGAGGTGGGTGAGAGGGAGACAGAATAGATATGAAAATAGCCACATCTTTCCAGACTTTCTCATTATCAAGACTCCACAAAAAGTCACCAATGGCACCTTTGTCAAAAGCAGTGGTACATTTTACCTGAGGCATCATTGACAATCTGGGAAGGTTGATGTGTAAGTGCATGTTCAGTGACGCAACGGTAGTTTGCACCGTTCCCATTTTGCAGAAATGAAAAGAGCCTTGGAGAGGATGAGGGCTGAAATCGAATAAGATATGAGGGCCCTCGCTCTGAATGCCGATCGTGTAAGACCTTCTCCAAGACTTCAGAGCCGAAAATAATTCAATATATAGTGATCCAGAGACCAGAACGAAGAGAAGAAGAAAAAGAAAAAAAAAAAAACACTGCATACCACCTTGTGCTCTTCATCAACATGTAATTATAGCACTGTCTTCGTAAAGACCTGCAATGCTATGAAGCTGCTAAAAAGGGGATTGAAGATATTTGTAGACTATATTCCCATATACCCCACCCCCGATCCCACCCAAAAATCAAATGAAATCGTGTTCGGTATCATGGCAAACGACATATTGGCACTCTTTATACCACGGCAAAGGAGATTTCGATACTGCTGGAGCTCTAACCAAAATTATCTGAGCAAAAGAGTTCGCTTTTAGCTTTACTTCCAGATTGCTAGAAACACATGATAAACGAAGCTATGCACGCCCTTCACCATAGCATTAAAACGGAACGTTTTTTGGCCCAATCACGGTACAGAGTATTTTACCTGCTCCCTGGTGGAAAGCTTTGGCTTTACAATGAATATCCTCTCAGTTTATTCCACATATTGAAATTCAGCCAGGCAAATACTGACCAAAGATCTTGTCTATGGAGGCATTGGAGGGGAGAGTGCAGTTGAAAATTGAGAACTGCCTCTTCAGTCTCTGTGGAACGTCATTCCTCCCGCCTCCTGGGTGGATCATAGCTGCCAGAAACTGGATGTCCACGATGTTAGTGAACTCTCCCGGCTTCTCCAAGTTAAAGAAGCCCTTCTGCTCCATCAGCTGCCGCACTATCTCATTCGTGACCTTCAGAAAAAAAGGCAAACAAGTGGCATGAACTTATTTCTCGGACCGAGATCAAAGCTGATTGTAAACAGAACATTCTCTGACCCCGTGGCCTGTGGTTTCACGGCTGGAGGATCATGCTTGGCATATTTGTAACCTGTAGCCCAGGGCTGGCTGCTCGTTTGTGTGGTGCAACACTTCTTGGACTTGCCAATGGACTGAATAAAGAGGTCAATTTTACCTAACGTATCTTTTCAGGTAAAGTATAAAGACGTTAGACACGACTCAGCACTGGAAGACTATTTGTAATGTTTGTAATGTATTAGTACGAGTGGCGTACACTTTCCTACCATGGGTTTAACACTATTTCCGGCAGTTCTAACTCAAACAAGACAAAACTGAACTACATAAGGTATTAATCTACGTCTGTGTGTTTGGGATCTATTACTTTGTGAACACGTGATTTGTGACAGCAAATGGACATGTATCTGTACTCAGTGTTAGGACACAAGTGATCCATTTCCTAGGCTAGGAGAACCATGTCATGTTAGTTCTGTGTTTCCAGTGAAAATGTATGGTTTACTCGATCGTTTACTTGTGTAAAAGCTTCTCATTACTAGCCTCATTGCTCCAATTCAAAACAAAGGAAGCAAACTCGGTTCGATTAAATTTGGCCTAAGAGGAAGATTTCTGACCAAATTATTCCTTTAAAAAAGGGCATTAAGCATCGTCACAGTTGACCAGCCGCAACTTTTGTGAAACTGCATGAAAGCTGACAGTAAATAATACAACTGAAGTATGACCCAATAACCCGAAGCTACTTTGTGTGTACTTTCTTACTGGCTTTAAATCATTATAATTATGTGCATCTCTAGGTGCATTACTATCTTACTATTATATGCAATAGTCTACCATGTGCAATACCATTTTCTGGTAGAACATAATCATTATGCCAAATATCTTATTATGTGCGACTGTCTTACCATGTGAATATCACCACTTATGTCAATATTACTTTTATACTACTGACCTCTTCCACGTGCAGTAATGTACTCCTAATCAGTTATTTGTGTTCTTGTAATTCACTTAACTGTAGGTTACTCATCTATATTATTTATACCCAACATTTGTGTATAGCATAGTCTAATTCGTATTGAGTTTTTATTGCATTTATTTAGACATTGTATTTTACATTGCTCTTGTCTCTCTGTGTCTGTGCAGTCATAATATAAGCAATTTCCTCTGAGGAGCAGTTAAGTTTTCTGATTCTGATTAGAGAAAAAAAAAAAAAAAAACTCAGAAAACAGCAGTGGTATTACCCTGGTGATCATGTACAGAAACATCAACAAGCACCACTGTGTACCTGATCCCCCCATTCATTGATGATGGGCATGTTGATGTCATCGATAAAAATGGACATCTTCTTCCCCGCTGGGGGTCCGTATGTGGTTCCCATCCGCTTGTCCACATAGCTCTCCACAGACCGCTGAAAAACATGCACAGAAAACGTCACACAGACACTAACTGCTGATGGCTTCCACTGCTGATGGCTGCCCACAAAACGAGTCCTTTCCAAAGGGACCCTTTAGTCAATAGCAGAGCGGTCAATGAAAAGGCCGACTGTCAGAGAAAGGCATTAGCCCTGTTCAATCGCTCGTGAAGACCTGTCCAGGAAGATGAATCAATACTCCAGAGCAATCAGTTTCTCATACTGTACGTGTCTGCATTTTTCATTTAGATGCATCGTTTCAAGGGAGCATTGGTAATCACTGGTAAACACTAGTCTCAGGGAACTGCTTTGTCATCTAAAAATACAGTTTAAGAACAGATTCATTATTAAGTCAATCATCCACAGCAACACTTAATACTGGAAAAAAAAAAAAAAACAGGAACCTGGAACATGAAGGGTGTGGTGGCCGAGGAGAAGTTGAGTCTCTTCGCGGTGTGGGATTCTGGGTCGTATTTGGACAGGTAGCTTTTGATGATGACCGTTTTAGCGGTGCCCTGCTCTCCAATCAGAAGCACGGCCTGGAAGACATTAGCAAGATAGGGGAAGAAGGAAGAAGGGGATTGTGAGAACTTGACCCATCCAGGAAGAAACAGTCCTATAACGGATAGCTCAAACAGCTCACGCCAACTATTTCAGCAAAAAAAAAATAAAATCTTGTAAATAGATTAACTGCCTTGACAACATTTAAATACATAAATTACATTTCTTGAAGTTACGTTATCCTGTTTGACAGTGGTATGTAAATAATTCAGATTAGAATGCAAGCAAACATTTATCATGCTTAGTACTTATTTTTTTGGTTGATATCGCTTATATAATTCAAGTAAGTTGGATGTCTTTGTGGGTGATAAGGGTGATATGCATCTAATAAAAAAGACAGAGATGTTTTAAAAACACCATCATTAAACTATGAATATGAATGATTTTCATTTAAGGACACACTGAACTGCACTAAAACACATTCAACAGAACTTTATTATGAAATATGCAGTTGTTCAGTGTTTTTTTAAATACTCATGATGCCAAGCTTTTTAAGACAATTGATCACAATAACAAATATCATACTGCCCAGCTCTTTTAAATATCTGTACTCCCATTGCACTTTTAACATCTTTTATTGAGCTCTGTATTTGTAATGCTTTAATTCTTGCATTTATTACTTTCTGCTATTGTTATGTGTAATATTTGTACTCTTTTCCTGTAAAGCACATTGAATGACCTTTGTGTTTGATAACGGGTAATATAAATACACTTGACTTAACTCTAGTTAGAGGTTACCTTTCCATGTCTTCATTTGACAGTATCTTCAGTGACATATAAATAATTAGCCTCTCATTTACTAACTCTGTTACACCATTGTTGATGGATGTCAACTGCCAACCTCACGTGATGTTTCAGGGATGTCAATTACGCCTCATCATAATCCACATGATTGTGTGTTTATTTACAAACAGGTGACGTTCATCATGTTGGTCATTTTCTGAGTCTAGTTTGCTTTTATGAACCTAAAACACCACTCATGTGAGTCACCATGCAAAATAAACACTAGAGGGTTAAGATATAAATACAGAACAGTAATTTACTGGCACCAGTAGATGATCCAAGTGACATAAAATGACATGTAATTAAAAAAAAGACCAAAAAAAGGTCTTTTGCCCAAGTGCGTGTTTTTGAGAAGACCAAAAGTGGGTATATTTTGGTAGAACATACAAAAAAAAAAAAATAATTGTATAGCCTACTACAGCCTAGATTACTGTGAGGATTGAAATGGATATAAAATTGAGAATTCCTATTTATATTCAGTTTAGATTCTATTATGTGAAGTGCAGCTTACTTTGCCCTGCTTGGCTATGGTCTGGATGAGGAAGTCTGTGCGGACGTTGTCCACATTGGGCACCAGGATGGAGCTGTACTCTGGTGTGGAGTCTGGTGGGTAGACAAATTCCTCCACGCGGGAGCTCCAGTGGACCCACTGACCTAAAAACAATAAAGAACATATTATGATTATACGAGGATCTAAAGTTAAAAGTCAGCAAACTGTATTCCTAGGGGCAAACACTGCTTAAAAAAACAAAAAAACCAAAACAAAAACGCAGATGACTGACCAAATGTCCCGATTTAGGGGAAATCTAAGAACGGTAAAAGAAAAACACAGGTCAAGACTCACAACCCTGTCCTGACTGACTGTGTTCTGAAGCATCTGCTTGTGTTCACTAATGTCTAGTCCAGTGTCTCTTAATTCTTCTCCTGGGAACCCACTGCCCTGCACTTCCAACTATTCCCTGCCCCAACACACCTGATCCAACCGGTCAAGCAATTATCAAGCTCTGAATGGGCTGCATCAAGTGGGTTTGCTCGGGGGAATAGTTGAACCTGTGCAGAGCAATGGGCCCATGGGAGAAGGTGTACAAAATTGTTTACTAGTCTTTTATTAAAGGTCAGTTATTGACCACAGAGCTGCTCTTGGCCGGACAGTTTTAGATGGAGGACCTCTCTAAAGCTAACTGTGATGTTGGCATGTGTCCATATCCGTGTCCAAATCCCTACTGTGACGAAAATATCCCAGCAAATGACATCGAGCTGACAGCGGGTCTGTGGTCAGACACTGCTCAGTGATAATGGGAAAGAGGCGGACGACAACAGATGGGTTCCAGTCGGTAACTGTGCACCTACAAAAGCGGACCTACACGATGTGGTCAAAAGTATTGGGACGCCACAGCATTTCTGTGGGAATTTGTGCCTATTCATTCTGTAGAGCATTCATGAGGTCAGACATTGATGTTGGACGAGAAAGCCTGGCTCACAATCTCCGTTCCAGTTCATCCCAAAGGTGTTGGATCGGTTGAGGTCAGGACTCTGTGTGGGCCAGTCAAGTTCTTCCACATCAAAACTCATCCATCCATGTATTTATGGAGCTTGTTTTGTGCACTGGTACACAGTCATGCTGGAATAGAAAAAGGTTCTTCCCCAAACTGCGTCCACAAAGTTGGAAGCATGACGTTGTCCAGAATGTCTTGGTATGCTGAAACATTAAGATTGTCCTTCACTGGAAGCAAGGGGCCTCGTAAATTCAATAAATGCCAATACTTTTGTCCGTATAATGTAGCTAAGTGAAAGGACAAGGTAGACGATGAGTGTATGATAGCAGCTTAGGAGCTTAGAAAAAGCCTAGAATTAGAGAATCAGTTGACACCCCAAGTGAGTAGTGTTTACCCACCAGCACAGTCTGAAATGACTCAATTCCCAGTGCTCTGCATGTTCTCCGAGTTTCAAATCAGCCCAGTGACAGCACCATTCCTCTCTAAATACAGCTGACCCATCACACTCCCATGGGACTGCAAAGCATCAACTCACAATATAGCAGACCGAGCCACTTCTCACCGCACTGTCTTCTGAGAAGCACAGCTTTTCTCACTTTACTGTCTCCACTGGTGCGTTCCCTCTCTGGCAGGGGTGAAAAGAGTACTGGAAATCCCAGCTCAGGTAAGAGTACTTCTACTGAAGTAATTACTAGGTAACTATTTTAAGTTAATATCCACCTCATAAAAAAGTCAACGTTTCAGTGGGTTATTGGTTATCTAATCTTGCCTTGAGCACTAGCTTATATTAGGTAATATGAGGAAAATTAGTTAGACAGGCACTCATGGTAGAACCTAACAGGTTAGTCAGTGTTTAATAACTTTGGAAGACCTCAGCTAATACAATTTCCACAAAATAACATATTCAGACTCAAATGAAACACTTATTAATGTCTGTTTACTGAAACAGATAGTTTGACAAATCAAGTGTGAATATATAGACGTTAAGATATAGGAACGACACGTCAGTCGCTAGCCTTGTGATAGAAAATAAATGAGACATTTTATCATCTTTTTAATGATCTGTGAGAATCCTGCACAGAACCTATACCTTTAGTAAAGTGGCCCCTTATAGTCATGTGTGAAGACACCACAGCACAGCATCCAGTGTGAACAATAAGAAATTCTTTCTCTGCATGTAACCCCTTCACCGAGCGAAGCAGTGGGCTGCCACCAACGAGGGGCACCTGGGGAGCAGTGTGTGGCGACACCTAAGTGGTGACACTAGCTGTGCTGGGATTCAAACCCACAAGCTTCTGACTGCAGCAGCAAATCCCCAACCACAAGGCCACCAAATGCCTATCAAATTTAAAATGTAAAAATGTCTGGTCATGTTTTTATTTTGACTGTATATTGACTTTAAATAGAAAAGTTATACAAAGGTGCAGAAATGCGCCAGATTCGTTACTTTAAAGGGTCCACTTAGGGCTAATGTGCACTCATATACCAAAAAAACAGTCATAATCCATGAACTCTTTATCCCTCGAGCTGTGCGTTTTAGACTGATATATGTAAATGACCATTGTTCTGACTGACTGCCTTGTGCCTTGTGACTGTATTGTGCCTCATTCAGAAGCAGCCCTGACTGAAACATTCTTTATAAGGTGAGATGAATGGGTGGAGCTAAACTGCTGTAGCCGAAAGAGAAAGATATACTGTATGCAAATGTGGTGTTTTTTCTTGTTTAGGTTCTACATTAAACTCTTTTATAATAAAATATTTTATAATAAAAAGGAAAAAAAAGGTTTTCTATGACACTGGCCCTTTAACTTAATAAAACATGTAAAATTACATGCCATGGATGTTCGGGTAGCCAAGCAGTCATAAACCGATACTGCAAAGAAACAAGAACAAGCTAACGGGAAATGTTAAGGATTTTTGTTTTTTTGCTTATTTGATTTAAGTAGTAGAGTGTGGAGATGATATATACTGTAACAAACTGAGAGAACACAGAGGGGAGGATGAGCAAGCAGTGAGATGATTTATATGCTTTTCTGACTAAAACTCAATAGAGAGAAAAAGTTTCTATTGAGATGCAAAGATAATTCCTCACCCTGTAATTCTGTGATGAGATACTCAGCAGAGCATAAAATAGATAGAAAGGGGAGGGAGAGCGCAAAAGGCAGAGAGTGGCAAACAAAAAAAGAGAGAGAGAGAGAGAGAGACAGAGAGAGGGAGGGGGGGGAGACAGACAGAGAGAGAGAGAGAGAGAGAGAGAGAGAGAGAGAGAGAGAGAGCAAGAGAGACCTATATACATAACAGCA
>JBBIGA010000007.1:23720267-23740129 GCA_037576975.1 Alestes dentex | reverse complement strand
ATATACATACATACACACACACACACACACACACACACACATGTATCAGGGGATATAAGGGGTTGGATCACTAACGTGATTAAAAAAGCTACTAGTCAGGCACCGTGGCTGAAATACTGAAGTCGTAAAAACAGCAGTGAGAAGTCAGGAGAAGAAAACGCAAGGAGATTTTTTTGTTTTTTTTTCCAAAATCACAGCTCATCGTTTTGGAGCGATGTGACACAAACACACACACAATATTTGTTGGCAAACTCACGCCGATATTGTTTAATTTACTACTTATCAACAGCTTCCAAAAATATCTTTAGCTTTTACAAATGGAGTGGCATTATTTTGGAGCTTATTATTGTGTATTTTATTGTTTTGCATTATTTGAAAATATCAGCTGCCACATATTATTTAGCAAGTGAACAGCCAGTTCTTGAAGTGCATGTGTTGGTGGAAGCAGGAAAAACGGGCAAGCCTAAGGATCTGAGTGACTTTGGCAAGGGTCAGATTATGATAGAGTTAGAGTTAGAGTTTTTCCAAAGCAACAGGTCTTGTGGGGTTTTCCCAGCACCAGTCTTAAATGGTGGTCCAAGGAAGGACAACCAGTAGACCTGTGACGGGGTCTTTTTGCCCAAGGTTCCCTGACGCACATATTGAGAGAAGGCTAGCCTGTCTGCTCCAATCCCGCTGAAGAGCTACTGTAGCTAAAATAGCTGAAAATGTCAAGGCTGGTTAAAATAGAAAGTTGTCAGATCACACAGCACGTTGCAGCTTGCTGCGTATGACGCTGTGTGGCTACAGACTGGTCAGAGTTACCATGCAGACAATCACCGTGGCAGACAAGTGCCTATACAAGTGCCTATGATGAACATCAGAACTGGCCTGTAGTGCAGTAGAAGACGTTGGCCTGTTCTGAATAAACATATTTTCTTTTACATCATGTGGATGGATGGGAGCGTGTACATAGCTTATCTGGAGAAGGCACCAGGATGCACTACGGGAGCATGGTGGTAGCTCAGTGGGTAGGATACTTGCCTCTGGACCAAGAGGTCATGGGTTCGAATCCTACCTTCAGTATATCACCTCTGGGTGATATACTGAAGGGTCCTGAGCAAGACCCTTAACCCCAAGTTGCTCCAGGGAGACTCCCTGTAGTTAGGGAGTGGAAGTCGCTTTGGATAAAAGTGTCTGATAAATGCTGTAAATGTAAATGGGAGGAAGGCAAGCCAGCCGAGGCAGTGTGACGATGTTCTGCGATGTTCTGCTGGGAAAGCTTAGGTCCTGACCTACCTAAACATTGCTGCAGACCCAGTACACCCCTTCATGGCAACAGTTTTCCCAAATGGCAGTGGCCTCTTTCAGCAGAATAATGCATCCTGCCCCACTGCAAACACCGTTCAGTAATGGTTGGAGGAACAAGACAAAGAGTTCAAGGTGTTGAGTTGGCCTCCAAATTCTCCAGACCTCAATCCGATCGAGCATCCGCTTACAGGACTTTCTGCTTTAAGGATCTCCTCCTAAAACCTTGGAGCCAGATACCACAGCGCACCGGCAGATGTGATGTGGAGCCCTTGGTGGCGTATTCTTATACTTTTACATAAGAAAAATGTAGTGCTACCACAAAATGAGTTGAAAATGATCATCTAAGAATTAGACGAAGGTGCTGTGTTTGCAATGGTCTGGATAGAACTATCTTTGATTACCCTGCTTAAATGTGCTTGCATGTTACTCCTGGCTTGGAGAATCGAGCCCCCCCGCAGTGATGTAATTCTCACCGCCCATGTTCTCTACTGGGAAGTGAACCCTCCACCTCACACACCCAGCGGGATATAAAAACACTCATTTATGGGTAATGAAACACAGCAGGGGAGCGACAGTTCGGAAAGAAAGAAGATAGAGGCAGTGATGGGACACAGATATGCCTATTACATGAAAACAATCTTTTACATGGAAGCGGTTAATGAGAGAATGTTGTTTCCATGTGAACGGCGGGTCTGGAAGAAAGGAGGTGAATGAGGCTGAGTGTGGAGCTGACCATCGTGAGGAAGATGCCGAACTCTGGATTCATCTCCACGGAGTCTCCGTCGGTGAAGATGAACGTTTTTCTGCGCTCTTTCTTGCAGGTGAGGACTATGGCGATCTGCTGGGCGGCCACCGACAGCACAGGGAGATCGATCCGATTAAACTCGTCAAAGCAGCCCCAGGAGCCAGACTGAGCCAGGCCTTTGCAACCAAACACAAGAGACAGAACTGTTCAGATTAGTGACTGAACGACTCTGAGGCTAGAGGAATATTTTAGTGAAAACGGGTCAATCAGAATTGTTGGATTCCGAATTCTGCATCTTTAGATTAGGACTGGAGCTGTGACGTTAATGTTGCTGGCGAACACTGGAAGTTAATAATTACCCAAATGTCCCTCATAATTTCTGCAAACATACATCACCAAAACTTCTCTCAACCTGCATAACTGTTGATTAAGCGCACACAGACCTGTGGATGTGCTTTAGGACTTGGCAGACTTGCTGAAACGACTGAAAATGTAGAAAATGTGCTGGAGTTTTGTTTATTTTCACAACTCAAAGTAAGTTACACCATGTCCTAAACATACTGATACGTCGTTGAAGAACGGGATGTGAGCAGATTTTTTTTCTTTACAGAAACAATTATCTTTATAGGGGTGACTATTTGGTTCTTGTGTTTGTTAGTAAAGTTGCGGTTCTAAAGTAAGGAAGCAACAAAAATGTCTTTGCTTACTCACTACATATGGAATGAGTGGAAAAGTGTGCCAATTAAATTTAAGACAACTGGAGCATCCACTAACCAACCAATCAGCCATTCAGCTAAGAAGCCTTTCCTAGGTTGAAGTATGTGTGTTAGGGCAGGGACAGCACTGAACTGTGCAGGGCAGGTGATACACCAGTACCAGGGCTGGAATCATCATTCAGTGATTGCTCATAAGCATGACTAGAGCTAAGAAGGCAAGCACTGCTTATAGAAGACAGTTCAGTTATTATGTGTCAAGTTTACCTTCATTGTTGATTCAGGAAGTCAAACAGAAATCCCTTAACAAACACTTTGTTTGGGAAATGAATTGCTACTAGAAATTGAATTACCTTGAATATAAAAACCGAAATTATACAAATCGGGTCTCACCTTTAAATATTCTCCCCAGGCCTCTGAAATCCATCTGGTCAGAGCAGTTAAAGACTACCACATACTTTCCCAGACAGCGACCCATGTCTTTGGTGGTCTCCGTCTTCCCTGTTCCAGCTGGTCCAGCCGGGGCTCCCCCCATACTCATCCCCAGGGCCTGGGCCAATGTAATGTAGCATCTAAGCCAGGAGAAAAAAAACAAGTTAAATCACATGTTACAGCATATTCTACTGTATTGTCCCCAAATCCTCAAATTCTTTCAGGAAAACATACTGTACTTTTAGGTTATGATTTATATTCAGATGTTCTAACATATAGATGGACAACAGAGTATTGGATCCAGAAGAAAAAAGTTTACTCAGGAGGTTAATAGAAATGTCCTTGGATGTAAACTGAGCAGTTCTGGTGTGGATTAAAGGAAGATGGTTTGCTGTTCCCTGCGTCACCTGTCTGTGAGTGGAGTAATGACCAGTCTATCAGTGCAGCCCAAAAACTCATTCTGATACACAAAGCCCACGTCTGTGATGTTGATCATCATCTTATCCAAGTCCTCGTTGAAGTAGAAGCGGCACTGCTTCAGCCATTCGAAATCGTTTGGGCTTTTGATGTGCAAACGACACTAGAGGATAACAGGAGAATTGCAGAGGAGAACATCAGAAGCAAATCCACAGCCCTTTCAGCGACGCTGGCTTCTGACTGTTCACCACGGCATTTTTAGATGAAAATATCTTTAACTGCTCAGGGAAGACGACCTTATACTAAATTCCAGAATGCCAAAACGTAACCACCTTTTCTCAGAGAAAGATGATAAGTCATAAAAGAGTTTAAAACAGGAGACATACCGGCTTGACTGCTGTTACACAGATCGTGCATCGGTATGTGATACTTAACTGTGGTTTCAGCGTGGAAAATAATGTCATGTTGTATTTGGGACATGACCACAGGGCAATTCGATTTGTACTCATTAGCTAGACTGCCTACTACCTATTACAGTATTATGAAAAAGGTTTGGTGCCAAATGTTTTTAACATTAGTTCTCATGTAAAAAAAAAAAAAAATTATCAAGTAATTTCTGACAGCCTGTTCAAACTGGATACGTTTTCCTGTTGTATTCATTGGAGCGTTAACATTATATGTTTCCAAACAAAGACTAACATTCGGTTGAAGCCAGACAGAATATCAGTAGAGCAGGAACATTGGCTTACTACATGCAGCCCAGTGGACAGAAGTATTTCAAGATATTTCATCAGGTCATAGCCATTACAGCAGATTACACTATTCCTTTGTTGAACTTAAAGATAAAGGAACGGTTCACAGTCAGACTACATTTAATGAACACTCGTGTCTTCTACTCGCCAGAAAAAGAGGTTCCACTGTCCTGTACCAGGCTGTGTCATTGCATTTGATTCAAGCCAAACTACAATTTCAGAAGGAGCTATGGGTTCAGCAAATTATGGAAGGTAATTTGCTTCAGACCTATTACATGCCAGGTAGAAAAATAAAGCGGCCCCTTGTGGTCACGTGTGAACACACCACAGCACAGCACACAGTGTGAACAATGTGAAATTCTTTCTCTGCATTTAACCCCTTCACCAAGTGAAGCGGGGAGCAGTGTGTGGGGGCGGTGCCTTGCTCGAGGGGACCAAGCAGAGTTGGGATTCAACCCCACAACTTTCTGATTGCAGGGGCAACTCCCAAACCACTAGGACACCAACTGCCCAAAAACTACTGACACCGCAAATTCAAATCATGGACCTCATCTGTCATCACTCTACTTACAGCACATCCCCAGGAAAAAATGAATTCGGTTCAAATAGTGCTTAATTCTCACAGCATCCCCAAAACAGGCACGTCTAATGATATGATTTTGAATTAAAATGTAAGGTGTAACTTAGCTGAAAGAAAAAAAAAAAAAACATCTTTCTCCAAAATAAGGCTCAAATGATTCATTCTGAAGTAGTTTTAAACATTTCTGGCACAAATAAGGATGTCTGCCATTCACATTGGTCTTATATTTTCAGTCATCTCAGATACCAAGTCTGTTTTTATTGACTCACCAAGTCATCAAAAATGTCCCTCTGATGAACATGAATGGTGATTAAGGTTTCATATTTTGTCCTTTCCACTGTCCCCAGATCCTTTGTGGTCATATCAATCAGAGTGTTGAGGAGCTCCAGGAAGGACTGGTTGGTCTTGGCCATGATTTTACGATCATACCGCGCATTAGCCAAGGCCTCTTCAGAATCTCGGGTCCACATCATCTGGATACCCAGCAAACCCACCTGCGTCAAACACAAAAGCTGTTAAAAACGGCATTAAGAATAGGATTCGTCAGTTAACTAATCTTTCGTCAGCATTCCCTTTCTGGCAGGGTCTACTGCAGAGAAGTTTGTGGGGCTGAAGATAATAGCCTTAAGTCAGACTGAAACTCAGAAAGGAAAACAAAAAAAAAGGGTTGGGATGAATAAATGCTAGCAGACAAATGATCCCATTAAGGTGCTAATTAGAAAGCAGTGTGACTGACAGACCTGATTTGTTACCACAATAAGTACCACAGTTCTATAAGTACATTGTGTATATTTGCCTTTGTTAGTAGAGGCAGCAATAGTAACAATAGTCCATGTCAGGGCTTTGAAAATTCTTGACTGGAAAAGAGTCTTTTCACAACACAGTAGCACTTTTATGGCATGGAATAGACGCTGAGAAACCTGGGCAGGGAAGGAGTCCAGGAAGTCGATGAGATGAAAGGACGAGTCTTGAATGGCCATGGATGCTTGACGAATCACAAGATGCAAAGACCTCTGGGATTCCTTCAGGAGGGCGTTAAGCCACACCTCCACGTTGCCCTCCGCTGTGACCGGGCGGTCCAGCTCCACTGTTTCCCCCTCACGTGATGAGATAGCCAGGATCCTGTCGTATATCTGAAATGAAGACAAAGACTTTCTCAAAGAACTTTGTTTTCAAAAAAAAAAAAAAAAAAAAAATTGTTAAGTGTATAAGGACAATAGTCAAATCTGGCAGCTCTTCATATCTTCAAGTTGTGAAGATATGAATTGATATGGAATATCATGCCAGAAGTGGCGTTACCTTGTCATGGAAGTGGACGGATTTGATGTTGTCAAAAACATTGAGCAGGTGGGCCTGGATGGTGTGCGAGTCTGACGCCTGGCCCAAGATCTCCAGCAAGGCCGGGTCTGACACAAAGAAAAAACGTGGGAACAGCAGACGCTTCTTCTCCAGATACCTTGAAAAAAAAAAGAACAAGATGTCAGCACTGAATTTAGAAAAACATGTCCTTCAGCTTGTCCCCTAACTACTATCAAGTTTCAGAACCTGACAAAGTTACCAAACCTAACCCAGTTTTACATAACAATGCAATGAACACCTTATATATGCAATGTCGAAGAAAATTGTTTGCGAATCTAATACCTAATTAACAAACACTCATTTTTTACTTGATCAGTAAGTAAAAGTGGACTTTCCACTAATGTCACCACATGAGGGCTGAGGGACTGAGACGAGTGGGAAATGTACCCAGTGAGGGATTTTTGGCAGATCTCGAGCTGTTCGAGGAGGTGAGGCAGCAGCTGGCCCATCGTTTCATCTCCAACGCAGGACTGCACCACGTTCGGCATCTCATGGGCTCGAGTCATGATCTTCACCCAGGACTTATCAATGTTGGAGAACCTCTTGGCTTCCTGTAGCACATGGCACAAAAGAATCACTGGCTGCACTTTCAGAAGAGAAGAGCTTGTCGAAGTAATACAATGCTGTAATCCAAGGGTGTCGAATTGGGTTACTTCTAGACGATGACTCTGCAGAGGCCAGAGTTCTGCTTCGTTAAATACGCTACGTTTGACACCTAACTAGCACGGCCTTCATGATTTTTTTTTTTTTTTTTAATTCAATTCACACGTCCATATTTATATTTCTAGATGGTTTCTATAGTGTACTTTTTATACTTGCATAGTTTTTATTCTAATGTTTTTGCTGTTCTTACCTTTGTTCTGTCCACATTCTGCCCTGACAATGCAAATTTCCCACTTTTGGGACTAAGAAAGGTTTATCTTGTCTTATCTTATCTTATCTGATCTTATCATAGTTTCATCAATAGTTTGACAGAAAATCAAATTCAGCCTACATTGCTTATATAGTTTTGAACTGCATCCGTGAGGCTACTGCATTTACAGAGTAACAGCTTATATCTCACTAATTAGTATTGTGCAAACCACATGTCTAAATACAGTAACTTCAAAACCCATAGCTGGCACTAGTTAAATTAATGAGAAGTCAGAGAACTGGAGAGTACCTTAGGAAGCTGTTTGGCAATGTCTCCCCCGACAAACACTGCCTCTAGGTAGATCCAGAGGTTCTGCACAGTCATCCAGTTCTCAATGATGTCAGTCGTGTTGGACAGATTCTGAACCCACTTCTGGATCTGGGCCTTGAATGGAGTGTTGTACCTAAAGACACATTCCATGCGAGAATGGTTTTGACTGTACTGGTACTATGAAGGCCCCAAGAGAGGGCAGGTCTTTCAAAGGCTTGTAAGAACAACATGAATTATCTGTGGTACACAAGTAAGAGCAAATGATTTCAGTAACACAGCAGATAGGAACAAAATTCGAAATGATTTCCATAAACACTGGAATGCTAATTCATTGTAATGAATGCATGATTATGTGCAAAGGACGTAGAACAACTAAATGCCTTTGCAGCTTCTCCAGAGACGGGCAGCACACTGCAACTGCTGACTGAAAGCTGTTCCACAGGAATATCTGATACCTGTTGCTCATAAGGGAGCCCAGCATCATGAGGCTGTCCTCCATGTTGCTGATGATCTCGGAGGTGCTGTCTCCACGCAGCAGCAGCTCCCCGCGGGTTTTGAACTGGGCGAAGGTGAAGGTCTTATTGTCCCACTCTGCGATCACCTGCTTCAGTTTCTGCTCGATGTCTCTCTCTTTTACAGCACTGATACAAATATCCTAGTATACACATTCACATCACATTACATTATTGACCACTGGTGCACAAAGAAACATCTTAAAGAGAAAATTCAAAGTACAACGCAATCATTTTGACAGTAATGACCAACAGGCCAAGTCTCACCTCAATTTCCTCCTTGTACTTGAGGAGCGGAGCCTCCATGATGTTGCGGAGCTTGAAGGCGTCCGTCTCCACCTCAAAGGTGTGACCCGTGACCTCGGTGATTCTCTTCCAGTGGCGGGTCATCATGGCTCGGTTTGCCATCAAGTCCAGCAGGGGGCAGCACTCGCTAAACTCGTCGATGGTTTTCTTCAGGTCCAAAAAGGCCTGCCACTCCTTCAAGCCCCGAGGTAACTTACGGCATCTACACAAGCGGAAAATAGAGAAAATAATTGCTTTTAACTGACCGCTTTAATCTTTCCACGAGAGGCTGTCTGCTAGGTTACAAGTAAGGGTGGGTGAAATGGCAATAATATAACAGGATGATACATTTTCACCATTCAAGATAGTTAACATTTATGAAGCTAACCTGGACCCGGACTTCAATCAAATTTGTTAAAATGACTCAAATAATAAATAAACCAATGGGATACCAAACTGAGATTCAATCAGCTATGAACCGTGACTCATCCAGACATAAAACTACACGGACTCTATAGATCTCTGAAGGTGAGCTATGGTATCCGGCTCCAAAATGTTAGTAGCAGATCCCTAAGTCACAAGATGGGGTCTCCATGGATCAGACTCGTTTGTCCGGCACACAGGTACTCAATAGGGTTAAGATCTGAGGAATGTGAACTCTTTGTCATGCTCCTTAAACCATTCTTGAACAATTTTCGCAGTGTGTCAGGGACCATTATCCTGCTGAAAGAGGCCACTGCCATTAGTACTTCATTTCCACTGATTTTCTAAAAGTGCAATAACTTATTCCAAACTACCATTTGTGTCAATAGTTTTTTTTACTCAGCTGCGTTACTTACTTATAGACAGATATTATATACCAAGCATTTGTGTATGTAGCATAGTCTACTCATATTGTGGTTGTTTCCTTTCTACAGATTTGATTAAGATTTTATTTATAATTCTTTTATTTTATACTGTTCTTGTGTCTCTCTGTGTCTTTGTGTGTTGTGGCAGTCATCACATAAGCAATTTCCTCCGGGATCAATAACGTTTTCTGATTCTGATTCTGATTAGACAACACTGTTGCCATGAAGGGGTGTACTTGTTCTGCAGCAACGTGTAGATAGGTGGTACATGTCAAAACAGCATCTACGTGAACGCCAGAATCCAGTAGATTATTGTCCAGAGCATCACACTGCCCCCACTGGCTTGCTGTCTTCTGGCCTTGCACACCCATGACCGTGTCCCTGGTTCACCATGGTCATTCCTTTGACCACGTTTAACAGGCCCTGACCACTGCACACCAAGGACTCCCCACAAGACCCAGCCATCTAGCCATCACAACTTGACCTCAGCCAAATCCTTACTCTCGCTCATTTTTTCTGCTTCCGACACATCAGCTACATCAACTCACTGTCTAATAAATCCCACCCCTTGACAGGTGCCACTGTAATGAGATAATCAGTGTTATTCATTTCACCTGTCAGAGGTTTTAAAGTTATGGATGATCACTGCCAACTGGCCGTTGCTGTTTTCTGTTAACTGTGAAAACAGGTAAACAATGGCTGCGGAGAGCACATTTTATGAATTTTTTATGCATTATACATTTTTTCTTGAACTGAACACACAAAAAAAACACAAAATATGGTCTGTGTGAAAGTAATGGTACATTTGAGATTTTGCTCTGCTTTTCCAATATATTAAACTCAGAAAAAATAAATAGAACATATGCATAAAAAGTGCCGAAAATGTCATTGTTCCCAGTAAAGGACATGTTAACATATTGTTATAACAAATCAACAAGACGTCTAATCTGACCAAGGATGTTACGTTTTCACAGATGACGGTATCTTTCTCTAACATGAGTTTTAGAAGCAGTGACAAAACCCATATACTCAGGGAAGCATATTGAATGTAATGCGACCCAAATGCTCTTTTAAAAAAGGATCAGGAGCTATGCTGAGGACCCACACAATTTGTGTGGTTTTGAATGGTCTAAAGATTACAGATGTGCATGCGAGAAAAGCGAAAGTATCTTCTCAAAGCCACCGCATTTTCACCACTTTTGAATCTCTCTCATCCTGTACCCTCTGTATCTTGTGTGTGATTACGTGTGGTGCAATATGGACGGGGTACTGTATCACATTACACTATTATGAAGGCGCATTTGTCAAGGATATTGTATATTGTTGAGATGATCTTAACTAGAGTTTTGAAAGTGAAAATGGCTTAAAATGTTCCTGTGGCCTTTGTGCCACCACATTTGGAAATGTACCGTGTTCATTGTGAAATGAGTACTGAAAAAAGTCCATATCAGCTCAAGATGATGCTTTGAGTGAAATCAGACAGGGAGAATCTGTCTCTTGCTTTTCAATAAAAAGACCCCTGCCGCGCTGCAGCTCTTCAATCTGACTTTTATTTGCAATCTCCGACGAGTGCAAAGAATGAGTCGGCCTAAAAAGAACACTGACTGACTCGGACTTTGAAATTGAAATCCCCTGGTGCGTTCACCCCTTTCGGTGAAAAAGTATTACGTGACTGTTGTAAAGAAGATCTTCTCTCATTTAAGAGGGAGGAAAGAAAGAAAGAACAATACGTTTCACATTTGAGAGTTTTCTGCCCCTCACCTTGTCTGAAAGTCCAAGAGTTCGTTGTTGATCCTCTCTATGTGGACATCAGACCATAGGATGTCGTAGTAGCCGTTGACGGTGTCAATGACATTGTTGTAAAGGCCATAGAGTTTCTGCAGCAAGGTCAGTTGCTTCCTGATTTCAAGCAGCTGGGGATGCTGAGTAACAGGCAGGCCAAAAAGCTCTTCGCCTCCAGTGAAAGTGACGTACTTGCGATAGAGGTTATCAAAGCGGTTCTGGAACCAATGTGAATCAGTATCATCGTTAATAATCATGGAGAATAAGTACTGTGACTGTAACAAGGGTGAGGTCGCTTCACTATACCTGAAACATTATAAGTCTGTCACTGGCATCCTGGGGAGCCAAGCCAATCACCATGGGACCGTCCTGGAAACAACACATATACATTTACCCAAAGGTCACTTATAATCATAACAAGGTATTCCAATTTGTACAAAAATGACACCATGCTAATTGAAGAGCAAATTTCCAAAACTCACTCAAAAAACTCATTTTTTGTGGGGTTTTTTTTAGGTAACACTACTATTGGAATATTTTTACATGACCTCTTCATGTGCAATAGTATAACTGACCAAAACTCACTCAGTCCTTGCATAATACACAGTACAAGATTAGGTGAATTTCCAAAACTCACTCAGTCCACTGAACTGAAAACTGTATCTTTACCAGTACTGGTAGACAGACGTATGGTTACTATTTTTATGCAGTTAGCCGTCATTGACTCTATGCTGTGTCATGTAGTCGGATAAAAATCTTAAACTTGTACATAATTTTGTGACATTGAATATCGAGTTACTTAAAAATTGTTTTCATTATATTTTTTAAACAAATTTGCCCGTACTAAAATGTGCTGGAGTTGCACTTTAGAAATAGGCATTGAAAAATGACAAGTAACTGTAAAATTTCATTAAAAAATTTTTTCCTGTAAGAATTGATTTCCAATAGGTCAAATAAGTAAAACGTGATTTTCCAAAATAAAAAATGCATCTGGACTGAGAGTGTTTTGGAAATTTGCTCTTCAGTTGGTCTCTACAAGTTTTCATTCACTGTTTGTTAGGACTGCACGTTAGTATGATCTACTGATTGTTCTGTGTAATGATTTTCTGACTTTAATAAGATCTCTGAGTAAAAAGCAAATGCTTACTGTTCAATGTTTTACCTTCACTGTTTTAAAAAAATAATATTCAGCCCCCCAAAAATCTTTTATCTGGCCAATAACATTAAAATTCATGAGCGCTTGACCCCTACTAAAAGCCATGTCAGCCTAAAGTATTCCTAAAGCACTGCCCGCTACCGTCCAACCCCTGAATGGGAAGCAAAACATACAACTATATCATTTTAATTGACTCGTAGAAATCAAAACAATGTGGGAACAGGAATATGGTTCTGTTTACACCTGGCATCAGCATGTCTTGGGTGGCGTCAGCTCTAAGTACATCAGTTTACACCTAGATTTAGAACGCAATGCCTTGAGAGAGCCTTGAGCAGATCTCACTGCTCTGCTCTCGCATGTAAATAAACACTCATTTCTGTTTTTAACTGGTGGGAGGCTGCAGTGCACTTCCTGTGCCTAGTCTTTCGTGAATGAAAAGGAGAAGAAGAAATATGTAAGAAATGTATTTAATATGATGTTACTGGCACAAAAATGAGTCTGTCCTTCTACACACACAGAGAATGTGAGGTGAGTAGAGCAGCCTTCAGTGCAGTCTGGATACACCATGTACACGCCGCCAAAGGAATGTGGCCATATACTGCCATATGCACCAAATGTGGTCTGAGAAATCGCACCTCAGTGTGTCTTCAATGTGTCTTGGGTGCATTTGCCCACATCTCAAATATATCCTTAGCTGCTTCACCCTAAAATTTGAAGCCCCATCCTTGTGGACTGACCTTCTTGTAGTCATCATAGAAGTGCCCACAGTCCTCCACGAACGTCTGCACATTGCTAATTAGCTCCTCCCGGAAGTTGGGCTGCAAAGAGACCAGCTCGTTCTGCACCTCTGAGCTCCGGGCCAGAAGCTTCTCCCACGAGTAGCGCAGGGTGTCGACCTTCTCCGTCTCCTCCTTCGCTACAGACAGCTCGTACTTGTTCAACATGGCATAAGATTCCTGGAGAGGCCAGAATACACTGAATACTGGTTCAAGCTTGGGACACATGAAACTATGAATTTTTCTCTACCACAACCATTGTTTGTATTTAGGTCCCAGCATTTCTAGGAGTGAAACCGCGTCTCACGATATACATACACTAAAGAGAAGCTATCGGTTAAATTCAGAACAAAATGTAAACCTTTCCTTTCATTTCCTATAGTGTCACCTAAAGTGTAGTTTTCTTACCTCGATGGGGCCCACTTGGAAGTCTATGGTGATCTGATGCTCCCTGATCTCTTTAAGCGCTGCCATGGCGATGCGAATATCATCCAGATCTTTGATCTGTCGGTTCAGTTTCTTGCCCGCTTCGTCCACAAACGCGAAGA
Source organism: Alestes dentex (assembly GCA_037576975.1). Taxonomy (NCBI): domain Eukaryota; kingdom Metazoa; phylum Chordata; class Actinopteri; order Characiformes; family Alestidae; genus Alestes; species Alestes dentex. The sequence goes on along the minus strand of JBBIGA010000007.1, from coordinate 23,726,751 downwards.
TCTGCTCCATCTCCGTGCGATACTTCTTGTTGCAGTGGTGGCCGAAGTCCACAATCCAGCCTTTGGTCTCAGCAGTGAGAGCCAGCTTCAGATCAGCTGAGAAAAAAAATGTGCGTTTACTGACTTCAGAACAAGTCAAAACAGTGTAAAAACACGAAAGCTAGAAGCTTATTTCCTGTTGGCAATTAGGTTTATTAGATCTGACAGCAAAATCCGACTGCTATCTGATTGACTCATGTTTAGGATCAATATCGGAAACTAAATTAAGCTCTTTGCCAAGTAGGTGGCCCATTCAAGGAATTCTCTTTGGTATGATGGTGCTCCATGCAAAAACCACACTATATTAAATTTAAAAATAAAAAATGAGCAAAGCAAAATATACAGACGAAACAGATGTGCAAGAATACATTTATGTATGCGCAGAGTCAGTGAGGGGACAGAGGCAGAGACTGCGTCAGTGCCGGTCAGGGGGGATGAGTTCAGCTGTTGAGGGGAAGAGGCTGTTTTTGTAACGTGCAGTTCTGGCCTTGGCAGACCTCAGTCTCTTGCCAGGGGGCAATGTTTTGAACATTCTGTGTCCAGGAACTTTTCTGCCCGTAAGGGGGGGGGATTATAGATTGCAGCCAATCACCTTCTTCGCAGAGTGGCAGTTATGTGCCAGACAGTGATACAGCAGGATGGACTCAATTATGGCAACGTAGCCTTGATGCTGCAGGAAGTACAGCCTCTACTGGCCTTTTCTGCTGATGTACTTGTGGGAGGACGCCACAGTATTGACTGGGGGAGTCAGAGAACGTGATGGGGGAACTGTGTAATATTCGAGGTGTAAAGTGTCCATTGTCATACATGAACAAACCACAGCACAGCACACACTGTGAACAGCATGAGCTCGTTCACATTCACTCAAGTAAAGCAGTGGGCTCCTCATGTGACTCTCCAGTGCTAGAACACAGCACCTGTCACTCAAACTTGTACTGTAGCTGTTGACTGTCTAGTCTGGTTGTTTTGTTGCTCTTGTGTTTTTCTCTGCACTCTTTTTCGTCCTGTCTGCACTTGTGGTGTTTCTACTTCTGTTCTGGTGTTGCCCCATGGCTGTGGAGGCATGTTGTTTTGTTCCACTGTGCACTGTTTGTATGTGGTTGAAATGACAAGAAACCTCCTTGACTTGTAGACCATTCACAGGGTTAGGGTTAACCTGTGCCCCAGGTGGATCGGACAGTGAGCATACGGTACCTGTGTAAAGTGCCAGCGCCCCTACAGTGATAAATTCAGGCTCCACACTGATCTCCAGCTCCAGGTCCCGGTAGTAGAGGATCTGAGTTTCGAACTCAGCCAGCGGAGGGTTGCCCTGGCTGAACTTCTGGATGGTGCTCTCTCGGTCCTTCCTCCAGATGTGGTGATATCGACTGAAGCGATCCAGGGCGTTCATCACTTCCTGTGCCAGAAATCAGACAAGGGGCCATGCTACAGATCCTTATCACTGTCCACTTACCAGCAAAAGGGGAAACACAACGAGTACGCAAATACTGGACTAAAGGCCATAGCACCTATACATAGGTCCCTTAACTCATCCCTTAAAAAAAAAAAAATTAATTAATAAAAAAAAAATGAATGGGGCCTGGGTAGGGTTTTTATCTCATTTTTCTGTTTGACACAACACAAGGTACACTGCTAAGAGTAAGATTATTATTTCAATGTTTCAACGATATCATGTACCGAACCGTGACCCATGTACCGTGACGGTTCGGAGCGAATACATGTACCGTTACAGCCCTAAATGTTAATAATGTAATCAACCATTTTCTACAGTTATGGCCTGGACAAAACTAAAACTTATTCAGTTGGGATACAAATGTTCTATTGTTCCCAGTTTGAGAAACACTGGTCTGTAGCACAAACTTTGCTTCGACACTATGATGTCTATTGTGCTACTGAGGCCATGGAGTTAGTGCTCGCCTCACATGGTTCAGAATGTTAATACGCATGAGCGGATGTCATGACAACATTAAGGGACAACTGTCCTTAGTAATTTCAACATGAAGCAGTTTGATACAAATAGCACAGTGATGTTATGCAGATTAGTACAGTAATATTGGAGAGCCCAATATAGATTATTTTCTGATGATTAAAAAAACGAATGAACCTGGCTGGTGTTGATGGTCGTTCTCTACAGCTAAACGTAGCTCACCTTCTTGGTGGAGTTGATGGAGGTGCTGAGCACGGACATCAGCTTGACAATTTCCTTGTTCTCAGAGACACTTTTGTAGTAGTTCTTGGCTTGGAAAGGAATGGCTTGATTGGCAGAAGCTGAGATGTCTGAAGTGCTGCCATCTAAAGAATCAAAAGCACCTTCGTGAAACTGTGTGAGCGTCCTTATCATCTGATCAGCACAAGATAATTCGCACAACACATTTCATAGCCCTTCAGTGGGCCGTGGCAGTGTTAATAGCGGCTGTAGGATTTTTTTTTTTTTTGCTATAAAATTTAACCAGAAATGCAGACATTTAACCAAACAATTTAATTTATGGCAAATATTAGTATTATAATTATAACTGCTTGCAAAAATAAAATCACACTGAGTCAAGCCCATTGCTCGGTCCGGTAAAATGCATGACCGACGTGACTGACTTAGCTAGCTGTTTATGTTTATCTGTTTATTTGGAATTTTTCTGTTTTGAATAAATGGCTGGACACAGAAGAGTTTCAAATACATTATTTGGCCAAAAGTATATGGACATTTTGCAGTGTATCTGAGGGAAATTTGAGCCCGTTCAGTCCGAACACCATTTGTAAGGTGAGGCACTACTTCTCACAATCAGCATTCCAGTTCATCTCAAAGGTGTTCAGGACACTGGAATTTCTCCACATCAAAATTGTCAAACCTTTCTTTGTGCACAGTGGCACAGTCCTGCTGGAACAGGAAAGACAGCCACAGACTGGAAGCATATAATTGTTTCAAATTGTGCATTATAATTGTGTAATATAACAAAAGGTGATGAATGTTTTTGCCAAAATAATCATTTCAAAATGTCCATGATAACTTTTGCACATTAGGCAACATGACCTGAATTTAAGGTAACGACTGATACTCCGCTTGCTCGAAAGCTTATTTTGATTCGTATTTGTTAGGTAGCTCCCAGTAACCTTACGGAGATTTATTTATATGCTTCTGTTTGATTCACTTCTTTTTTTCAGAATACTCAGTGCCAGTTTTTGTTTATTTTTCCACACTGTTCTAAATGTACCTGCTCTTCACTGAAATGGTATCATTTCTTTTTAAGAAGTTACACAGTTTTAAAGATAGCGGTTTGCACTACGAATTGAATATGGTTTTTTATTGAAGTACTTGTGATTTTAAGGTCTGTAATGAACATGCCTAGACTGCATATAGACCTAGACTTCTTTGCAATTCATGAAAAGTGCCACAGTTAGTTACAGTTTTTTTATTTAATGGGTTTATATGGTCAAGGCAAACCAACACTGTTTATTCGGAAAGTGCTGGGTGGTCCCAAACGTTTGACCAGCAGCATGAATATAAACAAAAAAACAAAAACAAACCATAAGTATGTATAATTACATGCTTATGATTACATATAACATTTGGGTTAAGAATTTTTCCTGCCATTAATTTAATAATTTAATAGGCAATTCCATATTCTGTACTGGCTGTTCTCATCTGACGGAACAGTTTCGAGGTGTTGACCTGTGTGAAGATTTTATGAATGGTGCTCTGCTGATGCGTGTAATGAGGCCTTACCAGCAGTGCTGTTGTGTGTCGTATCGCCATCCTCTGAGTCACTGTCTCTGCTCTTCGGCCTCAGTGCAGCCATGCGTCTCTCACTCATCTTCCTCTGTGACAATACGGGCAGGACAGATTTGGCCTTGCTTATATTACTTGAGTTCCAGCCATGTCTAGGCCGGGACCAATTTCATGCTTCTTAAGTTGGGGAAGATGGGTCCCAGCATTTCCCCACAAAAAAAAGGCCTTGCTTTGCAAAAGCATCTAGCATATTTTTGACATTTTTTCTTGGCCACAGATTCAAACAGAAAAAGTGCAAACTTAAACCTGTAGATTAAGAATGAAACGTGGGTATGAATACAATTCATTTCTTGACTAACTACTTTAATAATGTTTGAACGAATAATGTTTAACGACATTATCTCTGCTCAGTGCTCAGTACTCAGAACAATCTGGGAAGGTTAGGTGACTTTATACCACTCAGGATTCAGAGACAATAGTTAGATTTTTTGTCAATTTTAGTGTTTCATTGGAAAACATAAAACTGCCCTGCTGCAGGCCACTTTTGTGATCAGCAACGATTCTCTGTTAGCTTGCAGGTGTAGACAAAGCATATTTAAAATCTCAAATTTTATCATTATAAAGCCCAATGCAGGTGGCTTTATGGCCCTGTATCTGACGCTCAGCACTGGGAACATTGAGCTTAGGCTCATGCGCTAAGGCTCTAAAAAGTACAGTAAAAGATTTAGAACAATGCTAGATTTCTAAGGGATACATGAACGCCATGTTCAGCCTTTTCCTCACTACATTAATTTCAGCCTTTTCACACATCACAATTTATACTGCTAACACGATCACTGAAGTAAATATGAACAATTAAAAGTCGTGAAAAATTCAAGCTACCTATAAGACAAAAGAGTTTTTAGGTATTGCCTGTTTACATTCATAGTGTGAGAGTATCTGTGCGTGTGGATATCAAAAATACCTAAAAATTTGAATATATATACAAAAATTATATGTACATAATATTCCCAGCTGGCTGTCCACTCCCTCAACATCTCCAAAAGGGGGACCTTTGTGAATGTGACAGAATTTCCTCAAACTTCTGAATTGAAGACCTCCCTTGCGGAGAGTATGTGTTCCTAGTGGCCCCTGGATGGAATGTATCTTAACTGTTAATAATGTAATCAACCATTCTGACTCTTTTTCCGTTGTCCCTAGTTTGAGAAACACTGGTCTGTGGCATCAACTTGGCTCTGGCACTAAAAGGTCTATGGTGCTACTGAGGCCATGGAGCTCATTCTCGCCTCACAGGCTTCAGAATGTTAACACGCATGACTTTGAGTAGATGTGATGAGAATATTAAGTGGACAACTGTCATCGGTAATTTAACCAAAAGTATTTGTAGAAAAACAACAAATCTTGACCAAATCGTCAGTTAGAGCCTAGGATGAAGATAAGTCAGATGTAATAGGCATGGACCTGTGAGTCCACTTTCTCAGTATCAGCTATTTTAATGTTTGATGCACCTGTACAATATAAACAAGGAACCAATCGAAAGACGCTACCGTAGATATCCTCTCTTTGCTCCACTGGCCAACTCCCTTGCTGACGTTGACCACACACTCCACGGCTTTATTTAAAGCCTGCTGCACATCGTCCAGCCCCGGCACCATGACGATGTTCGGGATGGCCAGACACACTCCCGCCCTGAAGATGGGCTGCTGACCCGTGCTCTTCTGCCGACTGTGAGAATCGGCTTCTGCTGTGAAGACACATGGAAACGGAGGTCAGTGCTGTTGAAGTAAGGAGATTTAAGGCTCATCTAATACATCCAGCTAAGAAAATACTCTTTAAACTGTTTGGCTCATTGGCCACTGGCTTCTTTCATTGTCAAACGTTTGCTGTTCTTTTTTACATACAGGGAGGTGCACTATGTGTCCAAAAGTATGTAGACACCTGACTAACTCAACAACCTGAGCCTGTTGGTAATCTCATTCCAAAACTATGACTATGAATATGGACCTGGCCCCCACAAGTGACTACAAGAAACCACTGTAACTCCTTCACCAAATTTTACTGTTGGCACTGCACATTCCTGCAGGTTAGGGTTCTCCTGGCGTCTGCCAAACCCAGATAAGATATTCATCAGTCAAAAGAACACACCTTCACTGGCATTGTGCATAGTGATCTTCAGGCTTGCGTGCAGCTCTGAATGCACTCTTCAAAGTATTATGAGCCACATACTTTTGGCCATATAATGTCAAATGGATGCCTGTGGTCACTTTTGGTGTGATGTACAGTGAATGAAACACACCACAAGGCCCGTAAATTAGCACAAGTATGTCTGATATATTTAATTTAAAGGTCCCATGACATGAACATTTCACTTTATGAGATTTTCTTAACATTAATATGAGTTCCCCTAGCCTGTCTATGGTCCTGCGGTGGCTAGAAATGGCGATAGGTGTAAAAAATGCTTTGATCATCCTGCTCCGCCGTTGAGAGAACGACTGCTCAGATGGCCCAGTCTGGAATTTTCCCCTCATGTCGTCATAAGGGGAAAGGTTCCCTCCCCTTTCTCATGCTTTGCCCGCCCAGAGAATTTCGGCCCCCCTCCCATAAAAAAATAAGCTCTACCGACTGTCAATGCGATCGTGTGAGAAACCACTTCTGCCTGTAGAGACATCATGGCTTGCAAACGAGTGAAGCATGGCAGTTTCTCGGTGCTTAGATGTACAAATG
>JBBIGA010000007.1:23695607-23715950 GCA_037576975.1 Alestes dentex | reverse complement strand
CACAGAGCCCTGACCTCAACCCCATCCAACACCTTTGGGATGAACTGGAACGGAGATTGCGAGCCAGGCCTTCTCGTACAACATCAGTGCCTGACTTCATAAATGCTCTACAGAATGAATGGACACAAACTCCCACAGAAACTCCAAACTCTTGTTGAAAGCTTTTCAAGAAGATTGGAAGCTCTTATAGCCGCAAAGGGGGAACAACTTCATATTAAAGTCTGTTGGTGTAACGGTCAGTGGTCCCAATACTTTTGTCCATATAGTGTAAGTAAATAAGCTTAAATGTCTCAAATGGCATACCTTGGTGGTCCGCACAAACTCTTCACACGTGACAGGCTCGTCCTCAGGCAGCACACACAGTGTGGAGGTGCTCATCTCCTGCAGGACGGCATCAATTCTGAACTGTACGAGATCATTGGCCCGGTCCAGCAGCAGCTCCAAGTCCTCTGGACACAATCAGAAAAGAAAAGAGACATGTTTTGAACAGGTCCCCACCTAATTCTCTCAATCAGTGGCTCAGGTAGGTTTGCAGCCATTCTGTGGCCAGCAACAACAACAACAACAACAACAATAATAATAACAATAGTGCCATTACAAGTAACCATTTTTATAAATATGTGTAAAAGAAGTATTTGATTAATTTGATTTACATAAAAACAAATTATTGAACCTAAAATGTAAGTTTTTCATCTGTTTATTTTTTTTCACCATTTCACTTTGTACAGCAACTTCTGATGTTTTAAAAATGTGCTTTACAAATAAATTGACTTTATGAAGAGTGTCCTTGAGAGAACAGAGAAAATGTCAGTATAAGCTGGAAAACATTCATAAAGTTAACCTAATCAGATGTGATAGTGCCTCAGCAAAAGCAATGGGCCATCAGGCCAGACTCAATGGAGAAGTTGCAATGACCATTTTCTCCTATTTTTCATGCAAAAAACTGTCAACGATTGATAAACTCAGAAACAAATGACAAATAATTGTGGCAGACTTAAATGTGTCAAACACGTTATAGGTTTCTAAAAAGAATCAGTTACATTCATTTCTGTGATATTTGGTACCTTGGAACAGTGCACCAGTAGTATCACAGTAAAAAAAAATAAAAATAATGCAGCACTTTCACTGTTCCCCACTACAGCGTAAATTGTGGAACGTTAATTTACTTTGTAAATTAGTCTGTGTTAAATTAAATTAGTCTGTGTCCTTTAAGTCATGTCAATATCCACAAGATGCTCTGAAAAGAGTACTGTAGTACTGTTTTCATGGTTACAATAACATGCCATCATATTCCCCATGTTTAATTTGCACTATTAAGCATATCTGAATGGGGGCAGTAACAGAATTCCTTTCATTATATTGCAGCAGATATTGTTGATGATAGTTAATACAACACAACATCCCCAATCAGTGAACCAAACATTCGCCTGGTATGTCAAGTGCTAAATAATACTGGTCGTCTGTAATCTGTAGTGTGCCTACCGTACTGCCAACTGTAAAAATCACTACAGTTTGGGCCAGAAGTGAGCCGCAGTGCTCTGCTCTCTGATACATTACCAAGTGCAGCGGTGATGCGGCTGAGGTACTTGTCGATGTTCAGAGAGACCCAGTTCAGGGAGGTCAGGCCTGGCAGAACGGCCTCGTCCACTTTTGCCACATGCGGGGTGAGCATTTGCTCAAAGGCAGGCTGAATCTTCGCCCTCACCCTGGAGTTTTCTGCCAGCACCATCTGAAGGAGGAAACAGCACAGAGGACACAGAGAAACAGCCCTGTAAGCCAGAGGTATTCTTTATCAGTGCTAGGCTTTGTAGCATTGGCATTCATAGTCTTTATAGAACCTTAGGCAACATTTGCGTGTGTGCATTGCTTTGCTAGCAAACACTTCTGATGTATTACTATATCAGCTGTAACACATATGAATCATTTCTGCAACAAACTGCTTATTTTCTATTTGATTAATTTTTTTTTTTACTGTAGTAGGTGAATGCTGGTGTGTGAAAGTTTGCTTAGTCTTGTTTTGCATTGTAGCTAAGGCTAATGTCGCTAACATGTGATGAAAGTGTATGTAAACTTCAGCCATAATATCAAGCCCACACCCTAATATTGTGTAGATTCCACTCAAAGCTAAAACAACTATGACTTTTCAAGCCATGAAATCCATAAGCCCTCTGTGATCCTTTATGTCCTATAAGTTGTGAGGTGGGACCTCCACTGATCAGACTAGTTTGTCCACCACACCTTACAGATTATCCGATTGAGATCTGGCGAATCTGCAGCATGGCAATACGCATTATCTTGCTGAAAGAAGCCATTAGAGATTAGAGTTGCCATGAAGGAGAAATAACATCCATGTGAATGTCAGGACCCAAGGTGAAAAAAAAAAACAAAAAAAAAAAAAACACTGATCCAAGCATCACACTGACTCAGCTGGCCTTCTCCCCTTAGTGTATCCTGGTGCCATTCCATCCCCAGGCAAGTTCTGCACACTCACTTGACCATCCACATTATGCAAAGGAAAATGTGATCAATAAAATGAGGCCTCCTGCTTCCATTGCTTCATGATCCAGTTCTGGTTCTACTGTAGGCACTTTCCGTGCTAGACACGGGTCAGCATGGGCCCTCTGACCGGTCTACAGCAACGTGGCCCCATACTCAACAAGCTATGCTGAATAGTGTGATCGGGCGCCTTCCTTCTTAAAGTTCCTAACGCCTATCCATTTTTCCTGCTACCAACAAAAGAACTGACTGTTCATATGCTGACTAATATATCCCACCCCTTGACAGGTTATTAATTTTTGTAGATAACCGTATGTCACAATGTAGCACAAAACTTATGAAACAACTTTTGAACACCACTCAACTCCATTTGGAATAAGGAGAAAATGGTTCCAGATATTCAAATGTTCTAGGATTAAGTCTGGGGCAGCTGGTGGCCTAGTGGTTAGAGTGTTCGCCCTGCGATCAGGAAGGCATGGGTTCGATTCCCAAGACTGCTAAGCACCTCTAGTACCCTTGAGCAAGATGCCGTCCCCACACTCTGCTCCCTGGGCACTGTGTTCCTGGCTGCCCACTGGTTCACTTGGTGAATGGGTTTAAACACAGAGGAAGAATTACGTGCTGTTCACACTGTGTGCTGAGGTGTGTTCACGTATGACAGAATGGTCACTTCTTTTTTTTTTTTTTTACAGTTAACAATAAAGAAAACCTAACACGCTTTCACTACGCCATCCAAGGAGCATAATAAACATGTCATGTCAACAAAATGTATCCACTAAAAAAAAATACAATCACCTGGAGTTTGTTGTAATTCTTTTTGAGGGCATCTTGCTTCTGTCGTAAGACAACAGCAAAGGCTGGAATCTCTAATCCCATGCGGCTCATGCAGTCTGTCTCCCGGATCTGAGTCAAGATCTGGGGGTCAAAATTCACATAGAGCTCCTTGGTGTCTGGGCATTTGACCAGCAGGGAAGCCTGTAGGCCCATTCTAGCCACCTCAATCTGGAATCAGAGGAATGACAAAGGAATGGGTTTTTACCTCTGCAGTAAGTACATGTAGGCTACTGCTGACACACTGGTTCTATTCAACATGTAGTCTCTTCAAGACGCAGAATTACAACACAAGAAAACGTGGTAAATATCTTGTTAAACCAAACCAACTTCAACCTATATAACTACATTATAATTGCATTTTAAGATTATTTTGCAATGTGCTAAGAGTGTCAGTTGATCCTTTAGAAGTGTTAAGCGAGCGAAAATGTTACTATGATCTGCTTTATTATTATTTACTAACCTGTGACATCCAGCCTTGGTGGTACAGGACTTCAAACTCCAGCAACACTTTGGCCACTCGGTTATAGTTGCGAATGATGCGTTTGGCTTCAGGGGTGCCGAGGATGCCAGGATGCTGCTGGAAGAGCTCCATGGGCTCCTGAATTCGCCGGTAGAGCTGTCGGGCCCACAGTATCTTACCTGCCACTGGAGGGAGGTCCCGGGCTATAGGTGGCTCCATCTTCTGTTTGCTGTAGATGCGCGAGACCATTTCGATGTCACGTCCGTAGCTCTGCAACACTTTCTGATATTTCTCTCCGATGCCCAGGTTCGGGATGCCAAGGCTGGACAGTGGAGACCCAATAAGACACACACACACACACACACACACATCACATCACCTCTGCATGTGGTTATTCTTGGTTGACCTAAATATTCTGTAATTATTACGAGTTATAATCAAGGCATGTAAAGTACTTAACAATGAAATACTTTTCACTTGGAGCTCACCAAAAGATGCATAGAATTCTGTCAACACTGCAGATTTGAGATATTTTTTCCATTATTTAAATTTGATAGCGTTGTTATAAAATGACTCTAGTTAGAAATGCTGGCCTTCAACCAAATAGGGCTATTTAGACCTCACCCTCCCTCCAGTGGAACTGACTGGCTGAAAGGCATAACCAGGGAAGGCATCCACCATGCAAATAACAAGGACAACAATCCAGTAATTAGCTTTTAACAAGAAACACATAGTAACTAAGTTGATATGTTGATAGTGTTTCTGACTCCACATTTGCCAGAATTTCACTGTAGTCATAAATAACTACTTCTTAAAAAAAAAAGAATTGTTTAGTTGTTTTTTTCTTCGATCATGCATTCATTCACAAGCACCAAAATAAATATTTATATCTGCCAGATCAAAAAAAACTTGTCATGTGAAACAGCTTTGAAACTTTTGAGCAGAAGCCTTCCGATGAAAATGTCTACAAGTTGATGAAGAACATTCAGCTGTGTCCAAACATTTGAATAGTACGATACTGCAAAACGTCAACAAATACAAGGATGGGATAAGAAAAAGACCATCTTTCTGATCATACGCCTCAAAGTGGCTCCAACCTCAGAAAAGTTCCCCATTACAGAAAAACGAATGTTCATCTTCCTCACAAATGCAGGAATACTTTACCTTTCAAATCTCTTCAGCACATTCAAAGCTCTGTCGGTGCTCTGGATTTTGTCAAACGTGTTGTCCATGAAGGTCTTGAGTTGATTCTAGAACCAAATGGCTGAAGGTTACGAACATGGCCATTCGCAAAAACTGCTGCAGGAAAATACCCACATACTTAATCTTTCAAAAACTTACATGCAGTTCGGTAGTCTGTTTACAAAACTCCTCGTAGTCTTGATCAAAATCGGTCCTTCTCTGATCCAGGAAACTGTACGGCTTCCTTTTCATAGTCAACACAATGGCCTAGCAAAAGCCCACAAACATTTCACTCCATGCATGAATTCCCTTCGCAAAAATAATGTCCATGAGAGAATCAGCTGTGGCAATGGCATGAATTTAAAAAAATGTAAAGCTCTAAATCAGTGGTGTCAACAAAGGCCTGGTGTGGCTGCAGGGTTTCATTCCAACCAATCAGGAGCACACCTGATTCCATTTCGTCTCAGTCTTCAAACAGCTGATCAAGTGAGCTCTTGCTTGTCTGGCATGAAAATCTGCAGCCATGTCAGCCTTGTGTTTATGATTCGACACCCCTGATCTAAATGATTATCGTATTTATTATAATCTATGAGCACTGTGGTTAACAGAGTCTATTTTAGATCACGGTTAAGTATGACAGATAGTCTCGGTAAATAAGGGGTTCCAATGGTGGCGTTTAAAACAGTTGGAACAAATTCTTCATTGCATATTTGTCTGATAAAAGGATGGCGCTTGGATTCGGAGAGCAAACAGGATCACCCTCAACTTAATCCCGGTTTGAAAACAAATATTCAGGCATTTACAGTAACAGAGCTTAATCCAATATAGTACAGCATTCACAGTCAGGCACAGATTGTCAGCTTTCACAGAGGATGAGAGTTAGTAACAGATCTTTATCAGTGTTTGTTCAATTGTTCAGCGCTCTTGAAGTTCAGTGCCTTTCAAGGCACCTCTGCAACTTTGTTTCCATGGACACTGAAAAAAGGGCTGGGGAGTGAATAAATGCTAGTCTGTGATGGGTGATGAGGTGAATGTTAATGGCCTATGACTTGTTCCTGGCGGAGTTTGTCCTTTTATGTGGGCCTTGGCACAGATTACACACATACAGTTCTTAGTCAGTATAAGAGTGTGCAGTACTCGCCCTGGACCAGCATAAAAGGACTTTCGAATAATGGTGTCGGACTATGGCACCAGAAAACACCATGCACAGAGACATGCATCAGAAATAGGATGGAACATGCATTACCTTTTAATGATAAAAAAAAGAAAACCGATCTGGTTACCTCCCATTTCCCTTGCATGTCTGCAGTCTGTCCATAGGGGGCATGAGAGAGCAGAAATGTAAAGGTTAGCGACAAATGCTAGTGCTAAAGCGTCTTTAATTGAGAGATGGCAAACAAAACTGGACGTCCCTTATCAGTTCATATAAATGCAGTGTTATAAATTATTTAATAGATAATTTGTTTTTAATATATTTAATTTTTCCAAGCACGCTGAACACGTGTGCTGTTGATGTGAGAGAGCATCTCTTTGGGTTTTTTTTTTTTTTGAAACGTTGTTCTCGGACTCAGCTCGCCTGCCTCCACACAACGATATCGTCACTTGACAATGTCCGGGGAGCATGATCCGGCGCTGCTTTATTGCACCAAGTCTCACAAGCCTCATTCAAAGGCCTCTGAGATGAAACAGGCCTACTGAAAGGACATTTTGAAGCCAGTCTCAGAAAGCCACTACCAAAGCCGCCTTAACAGCGCAACCCTAAAAGCAGGTGGCAGACCTTTACAAAATGCCAGAGGGGCAGTACCTGAAACCTGGTTGCCGTGGTTTCCAAGCCCTCGATTTTGGAGTCCTGCAGGGCAGAGTAGGTGCTGATGGTGCTGAACATGGCGAGAATCTTGTTGAGGCGCCTCTGGAACGTGTCAAACTTGCCAAATATGTACATCTCACTGAAGTCAAACTGTCGCTCCGAGGGACTCCGCTCCAGCTTCTGCTTGGTGTTGTGGAAATATTTCTGGTATTCCTACGACAGGCGCAATATTAAACAGAAATAAAAATAAATAAATAAATAAAAAGGAGTTAGCTTCCATCAATTAGCGTGCTCTGATTTGTACTGGGAGGCTTAAGGCTCAGCTCTCCCTAAACCAAATCCATTGGTCATTTAATTTCTTAACATCAATAACCACGTGTCCTGTATGGTCCCGAAAGAAAAAGACTGTACTGTAGCTTCCTTGGCCTGAGAAGTTTATTTAGTCAGAGAAGTTTAGTTAGTGAGAAGTTCTATGTCAGACACATTATAAAGCTGTAAGCAATCTAAACGGACTAATTTTTGAGTGCAAAAAATAAAAATAAAAAAAACACCACGTGAAGCTCTTCTTACCTCATTCAGCCGAACGGCAGCTCTGAGTTTCTCTGCTACCACATCTTGTGGTTGGTCCCATATTGTTGCTGTGCCGTTGTTGGTGATGTAGGACTTGCAGGCTGTTATCATTTGATTTGTGACCTCACAGAGAAAAACACATAAAAGACAAGTGAGAATTAGCCTGGGTAGGACCGTGAGCAGTTAGAGAGAGTGAGTAGACTGCCATAGGAGCATCCTGAAGACTGAGTAAATTAAATTAGACTGAGTAAACCATTGTCTCTTACTTTGACAAACAGGGACGTGATCTTCTCCGAGGTGTTGTAATAACGGGAGATGCTGTGGATCATCCTAATGGCGTTTATGAGTCCAGGAATAGCCTCCACCATTGATACCTTTAGTAAATGTAAGAAGCCTATTTGCGAATATTTCCTACATAAACACTTTAAAACCCCCGACAATACTCCATTTAAAGATGAACAGCTCTATGATTACATCTAATCATACATGCCAGTGCTGTTCAATAAAATGAAATGCATGGTTAAGTAGAAAACAAGCACTGTGTACTGTGGTGGAAGATTAACTGTATTTGTATAGAATTTATAAGAGCTGCTATACAGTGTTATGTTTAGAAAACACATGTGCCTGTAGATAAGCGGTAGACTGAAATAAAATGGAGGCTACAATAAGAATAGCAGCTCAAATCAATATGATGTCATTACTATTGTGTCAATAGTATCAATTTTTCATCCACAACACACAGTGGGTATTTTCTACTTACTTAACCACGAGTTTCATTTTATTGAACAGTGCTGGCATGTATGATTAGATGTCATTATAGCGCTGTTTGTTTTAAATGGATCATTATAAGATCAAAAGTCTGGACACACCTTCTCATTCAGTGTTTTTTCCTTTCTTTTTATAATTTATACATTGTAGATTAATATTGAAAACAAACAAAATGATGAAGGAACACATGGAGTTGTGCAGTAAACAAAAAAAAGAGTTAAACAAACCAGAATATGTTTTGTAATGAGGTAATGATGTACTGTTGTTTTTTTTAACTTAGTTAAGTGGTTCTTGCCATAATGTGGAGTAGAACCGTAGTGGAACAGGATCACTAACTGTGTACCAACCCGACCATCACAACTGATGATCCCAAACACATTAAGAAGGCAAGAAATCCCACTAATTAAAAACCATTCCAGATCGATTCCTCATGAATCAAATTGAGAAAAATGTCAAGAGTGTGCAAAGCCGCCATCAGAGCAATAGGTGATGTTTTCAGTATTAATCTACAAATGTAGCCAATAATAAAAACAAAACAAATCATCAAACTTTTGACTGGCAGTGGCTTCATGGCCAAAAAAAACAGGCTGGGACCTTAATTTATAGAAAACAATCACAGGTCAATTTGTATTCGCAATTTTGGTCCTAAAAATCACAACTGGACATTTTCTTCATATTCTTTCAGCCCTACTGTGTGTCTTACAGGGTCGCTGTTGTAGAGCGGGTCGCAGAACCTCTCAAGTGTGTAGAGGTACTTCACGTTGTCTTTGGCCTCGTTTGCAGAATCTGTAATCCTGATGTCCAATTCTCTCCAACACTGTAAGGACAAACCAAGAACAGACCACGCTGCTATGGAGTGTTTTCCCCTTGCACTTCATTTAGTCCTTCACATAATAAAGAATTCCTTCGCCAAGTTCAAGTTCAACCCTTGGACCACCACTGGGGATAGTGCAGACAAACTGCAAACGCAAACCTAATTATGTAAATAACTCCATGATTAAATAGGCAATTACGCATTTATATAATTATATAGTTATGCAATGTAAATCAATATATGGCAAAACGACAATTACTCTAGACCCCCGAGGGATTCCAGTCTACCATTCTCATCGTTCATTATGCAAAACAAAAACAAAAAACCCATCTGAACAGTGCAGTGGTGTGCAACTCCACTCCTGGAGGTGCATCATTTGGGATAGAGCTTAAGCTCCACGCTAATACAGCTGCTCCAATTAATTATAAATAAAGCTGAGAATATCTGAGCGGGTGTGTAAGCTTCGGGTTAGAAATAAATAGACAGGTGTGCTGTGCAGCCTCTAACATCAATGGTATCACTGGTGTAACTTGTTTCAGACGATTGACTGATTAGACAGAGCTACCTTGATGAGTTTGGACTTGGCCATCATGAGGACCCCCAGCACTGCTTTGACGTCCGGACTCTTGAGCTGATCCAGCAAGTAGTTGAAGCGAGACATGCGCTTCTTCCAGTGATCCAGCTCGGCTCGGGGCCCCAGGTCATCAGCCTCCTTCCTCAGCTGGTCACTCTCTGCTAGGACCTTTAAGTGGATATCGTTCAAACGTTTGAATCACTATTAGGAAGAACAGAATGACCATTCAAAACTCACTGCTTTCGAGAATATGAAATAATATAGTTGTTGCAGACAAATATAAAAGACTTCATTTACACCTGGTTGCCTCATGTTTTTAACTATCCAGCCTGGAATCTGATTAGACCGTAACCATATGCATTTATACTGTGCACTCAAGTGCACCTCCGTCTAGCCACACTTGCTGTGTGGCACTACGGTTTAGATAAAACAAGAAAATGTCTGTATTGCGCTTCATTTTTCTGTGAGACTGTTTCTATTAAAACACAATTTACAAAAGTATTGTCATGAAAGTGAAAAAGGCAAAATCAGGATCCCAAACAGGCCCTTTATTTAAGCTAACTTGTACACCAATGACTTCCCCATAAACAGAGCAGCAGAGGTGCCTTCACAGTACTGAGAGGGGTTTGGTTGTCGAATGTGGCAACCAAGCCAGATATACTAGTGTAAATGTCTCTTAGAGAGACATTTACACTAGTATATCTGGCTAAAATGCATCTTGAACCATTTCCTGCAGTGCTTTGAGTGATCAGATTTACACCTGTTATCAGATTTACATTTTGTGTTGATAAGCCTTTTCCAGAATGAAACCTGATCCTCAAGACAAATGACAAAACAATCAGGTGTAAGCGAGGTCTTAAAACATTTTAATAGTGTTGATGCAACTATTGATAATACTTTTCAGTGTCTAGCTTATAAAACCAAATCTACATAAAGATAGCTGAATAAAATAGCTAAAATAATATTCATCGTTAATGTAAGAAGTCATAAACTTTTGAAAAGTGGTGTGACGATATGCACTGTGGAGGTCATTTGCACAGTGGTGCTTCCGTATGCGGCGTACAGGAGCCAGTTTAATTTCATACTTGTTCAATCTGCTTGATCCACACTTTCATGCAGGCTTCGATCTTCTCCAGAGCTTCAGCACTGTTGGCCACAGCTGTGTAGTCCGAGGGGCCTTTTAGTGTTTTCAGATCAAACGTGTCACATTCTTTGAGGTTTACCTGGGGGGTTAACAGCAGGGGCGAGATCAACAAAGACTGAGCCAAATGCATTTTGTTGCGAATATGACTTTTACCAAAGGCTTTTTATCAACATCCCCAGTGTTGGTGTCTGTAGTGGATCACTGTAAGGAATAAAGGGTTTTGTCTCATGAGTGGCTTGCATTGTCTTTCTTTGATGCTGTTGTAATGGAAATTACCAACAAAGATGCTTTATGCTTTCAGGCCTTTGTATGAACCCATGCTCGTTAATGTAATTCATGCCTGTGTGTGTCTGCAGGAATATTCTTTTCTTCAGTTTATGATAAGGGCAGCTGCGCTTCAGGTGACTTTGAGAAGGGGAAGTGCTGACATTCTATAAATTAGTACAGGTGTTTGTGGAACATACATCGTCAGATAAGGAGTTGTTTTTTTTTTACTGTGCGCGCTAGAGTGACGACTATAATAGAGTCAGTGATGATACCAACTTTGTTCCATCCTCCAGACTGCATGAATTCAGCTCGCTTTGCAAAGGGAATAAATCATGATCTTGCAACCAACAGAGACTGTTCAGTGTTTCCTCTCCTAACTTTGCTTTGAGTCAAGATTTTTTTTTTTTTTTTGCCACAACAGTCTAGTCAGCAGGTTACATCTATATACCACATTATATCTGTGTGGGTATTCCTTGAGTTAGTGAGTGCACTGACATGTCCTAGCGTAGAAATTCTCAGATGTGAAAAGTGGCACAAAAAGCAGCAGCAGTGATATCGGTCTTTAACAGCCTTGCCAGCCTTGCTATGCAATTCCCTTCGCAGAAGGAGCTGGATCAATATCAGCCTAATGCATGTGTGTAGCCGTGTGTGCCGATTTGTGTCACCTTCTCCTCCAGGCTCTCCTGTGCCCCGGCTAGCACTGACACAAAGCTCTCCAGGGAGCTGATGAAGTCCTGTTTGACTGTCTGTGCCTGAGGGCTGGTCAGCTCTCCCCAGCCATGGTTCATCTTCCTCAGCGTGGGGATGAAGATTTCGGACAGCAGCTGCTCCACGCTCTTCAGCAGACCGTCCTCCGTGGTGTCCAGCATGTTGAAGTTCACGTCCTACCCGGGAGCAGGGAGCACAATGTGAAATAAACAAGTAGTGTAGAGTACCTCTTGCCAGGAGCCTGTAAAAATATACTGTACAACTGTCAAGGCGCAAAGACTGAAGGGGCTAAAATATTATTACGAATATTTTTTAAAAAATCCCACAATATATATGCACAACAATAAATCAGATTCATTAGAAATAAATGTGATTTTCTTCTCATTCCATGTTTATCATTTCAAACAGTTCAAACAGACAAACTTTTAAAACAGTTCAAACAGATACGAGTGGCTAGCTAACTTTAGCTAGTTTTGTTAGCTGCAAATGTAGCTAGCCTTCAGGCTATTCATCATCTTTACTGGCCAACAGTTGCCATTTTTCAAGCTGACAGCGACTGGATGAGTTATCCTCATATCCACATCAAGGCATCTAATGGCTGTGAGCATCTAATGGCCGTGAGAAGAGCTAGATGCATTAAGAGCAACGAACCTGAGAAGAAGAGGAAGAAAATGTGGGAAAACACTGTCCAGAATCAGCCCAGAACGCTAGAAAAAGTCAAGCCTAAAATGCTTGTGAGGATTATGTAAGTGTTTTCACAAATTCCAAAGCTGGCTGAGTAATGCTAACGTCCATAAAACTGGTGTTAATGTTTGGCTGATCTGCAGCTAACTTGCTGTAGTCTGAAGGAATACTGCACTATATTTCACAAAAAAATACCAACACCTGAACAACGTCTCTTACAAGACATGTAAAAGCAATTTCAACACGGATTAGAATATTTTACACGAGACAGTACGTGTAAGATAATTTTATTAAGTAAAACAAAAGTTTACTTAAGAAAAGTTTTTCTGACTCTGAGATGACTATTAAACTGACACAACTCCTGCCTTTTTTTATCCTACCTGTTCAACTAAAAAAAATATTTGTTATATTTTTGCCAAAATGTTTTTGGACATTATACTGTGTAGGTGTCAAGTGGGGAAATGAGGGTAAACACCTTCTTAACAACAGTTTCCAGTAACAGTAAAGCTAAGCAATATCTGTGCAAAGGTCTAGTATATAAAAGATAATGATGATGCACAAATCTACACACTGTTGAAAATCATTGCAATAGCAGACGATTTTGTTTGTTGGCATCATTTTTTTTAAAAAAAAGGCCATATCTTCAAGATTCCTCTCAGAACTGGTCCTGGCAAGCCTGTGCATGGGCCAGGGCAGGTTGGGGTATTTGTCGGGCAGGGGGCAGAGTTAGTGTGGGATGTGCTGTTTTGTTATTAACCTGTGTTAAATGAATTACAATGATATATTCAAAAGTAGAGTTTGGGGTGTCTAAAGGTCATGTGAAGAGCTAGATATATTAAACACAATTAACCTGAGATAAAGGAAGAAAATGTGGGAAAATCCTGTCAGAATCAGGCCAGAATCAGAACACAGGAACACGTGATGAATATAATGGTAACGAGTAAGGAAATGGGCCAAACCTTGAAAAGAAGTGTCAGAAGGGAGAGGCAGTGTTGGTCAGATTATCTACAGACAGGTAGGTGTGGTGAATATAGTAAATAGGTTATTAATATTAAAGGGTCTACTGTTCAGTATAAAGGAGGACAACTCTCAGTACAACAGTTACTCTCGATTCCATTTACTGAGCGTTTTGCTGGATTATTAATAAACCTACTCTTGCTGCCACAACATGTTCCTGGTTCTAATCCTGCTTCATTTTAATTCACCATGACCAAGACAAATGACAATACAATAGAAAGACTTCATAAAATAGCTCATTAAAGTCACTGTCATTACATTAATGACACAGTGCCATTTAATTACTAAACTTCTTGCTTATCATTACTGCAGCTGGCATGAACTCAGAATTAATCAAATTAAACTACATCATAGTTATGGGCTGGTATTCTAAAGGGGGCCTTTTACTCCTTGTCAGGGACGGGAGGGTTGGTGGGGAGTTGTCTTATCACAAAAGGTCAAACTTTCCATTCACTCGTCTCACCAAGTCACCCTACTACATGAAAAACACTCAACAGACTTCTTCGCTCAGTGCAGGCATCAATGTGGTTATGGCAGTGTTCACAAAAGCATGTCTTTTTATACGAATTAAATAATAGTGCAAATTGAATGCACATCAAAATTTCAATAATGACTCTATACTTTGAAGGTTTAAATATGCAAACACATACAGTATGTGGGATACAACATATCCCATGATATCGAAAGGTGATATAGAAAAGCTGTTCAGGCATACTCGGTGGATGTTCTCTGAGGTGACGGCTCTGGAGGTGGTCGCCCGGGTGAAGAACACACACACGCCAGTCAGAGCCGCGTCAGAGCCCTCCGTTATGAACACTCTCACTTTCTTGCTGCGGATCACGGAGGAAGAAACAGCTACAGGACACAAAAGACAGACAGAGTTCAACAAAGACATGACTGACAAAACTGGATAGATGTGTGACGTGGGTCTTTAATAATAGGCTATATTATTATAATAATAGGTCAATTTTTATATCAACACTCTAAGACTTCTTTGGACAACTCTGCAGAAGGCCCAGCTCACAATTTCAGCAAACTCCACAACTCGGTATAAATGTAATTTTATGGTCAGGTAACAATGCTGTGAGCCACTAGATCTTTTATGTTGCTTTAAAGTACTCATACAATTTATTGTGTCTTTTTATGCAGACTTTAGGCGTGGGTTTCCTCCGGGGTCTCCGGTTTCTCCCACACTCCAAAGACATGCGTCTCAGGTGAATTGGCGATTCTAAATTGACTGTAGGTGTGAGTGTGTGAGCGAATGGTGTGTGTGTGTGTGTGTGTGTGTGTGTGTGTGTGTGTGTGTGTGTGTGTGTGCGTGTGTGTGTGTGTGTGTGCACTCGCCCGGCCCAGGGTGAATCCCTGTCTCGCGCCTGTAGAAGGATTAAGCAGTTACTGAAAATGAATGAATGAATGCTGTCTTTAACTACTTTTACATTCCAGTGTTTCTCAGTCCTGTTCTGTGGCACAGTGGGGCACTGAATCACATCATCCACTCAGAATCAGTCTCTGCTGTCTGTAATCAGGAACCACTGCACTAGTGTGGAGCTCTGCATTAACGTGAGAGCATGACTTTGTCATCTGCTTTGTATAGTGGCCTTTTTTTTTCCACACAACTTACACTAGAGTGTTGATGGTTATTTTCTACCTCACTTTGTTTAGTGTTTAGTAAGAGCTATGGCACCGCAGGGACATTGTGTGTTTTACAGTGAAGCCCCCCATGTAATAATATTCATTAAATTCATGTTAAATTAATACTGAATGGCACTTCTTCCCTGATTAAATGCACTATTTTAACTTAGAATTCATTTTATGCATGTTTTTAGGGAGCTTAAATGATAAGAGATGATTTCATTTTGTAACTGGTAAAGGCTTATATGGCTCCAGGGCAGATCCGGGCAAATGTGGATCCGCTGTGTAGAAGGAGCGGGGTACCACTAACCAAAATGTTTCCACATTTGAACTAACAGACAGTGATTAGTGGATTAGTGTGTGTGAGGTGGGAGCTGAATCTGTTATTTAGCTGTTAGGAGTTATTTCCAGTCTGTTTTTTTGCTCTAATGACTACTGAATGCTGGAAAGTTTATTTGTATGAATATACATGCTGTCATTTAGATAGCCGACAAGTAATTCATGGTCTGTTTACAGTAGCGCTAGAAACATAATGCTTACAAGAAACTGGGTACATTTACAGTAATTAGTTACTCACCTGACTCTGTTGGCTCCGTTTCTTGAAAATAAAACATGAGGTGTGGCAGGCCATCAGTGGCAAAGAACTGCTCCATGCGCTCGATCTGAAAGAGCAGATTCAGAGTTTTAGCCATTGTCGCCTTCTTGGACTGAGCAAAAATAATCCTAATGTGATTAGTGTATCAGGCAATGCCCACCTGCGTGCCCTCCAGAACGGCTTCTTCCACCTCGGCCTTCTCCAGTCCCGTGCAGGAAGCCACGATACTGAGCACATAGTCATGCCTGCCGTCCAGCTGCGCTCGCTTCGCCTCCCGCTCCTCCTTCAGCTTTTGCTGGGAGGCAGAGTTGAAAACAGGCGATGTGCTGTGGTGTTCTAAATGAACACTTTAAAGAGACTCTTTGCCAAAACACTAAGGAGCGAACAAATCGTACTGAAATGAGATCGGATGAATTGGTTCCCAACGAGCTGCCACTCAAAAAGTGCACCACAAATCAACCGACCTTTCCATCATTTTAGTTCAAGTCATCATTTTAGACCCCTGGTCTGATTAAGGGTGAATCATCACATTGTATAACTTAGATGCTATAATCTTTCAATGAAATGTAGGGACTTTTGTCTTTAAAATGTCTTCGAATATTTTTGATTACACCACTATGCAGGTGAATATAATATTAACCCGTAATAAGATGCCCCCCCCCTTCACCTATCATTGAGTAAGAACCCTACTTAGTGAAAGTGATTCACCAAGTAAAGCAGCGGGCAGCCAGGAACACAGCAGTGTGTGGGGACAGTATCTTGCTCAGGGTACCTCAGAGGTGTTTAGCAGTCTTGGGCTGCTAGACCCACGACTCCCTAACCACTAGGCCATTTCAAATACTTTACTTACCTTGGACTACTGTCACAGTACAGAAAATCTGTTACAGTTGTCATTGAACTGAACCAAAACAGCGCATCTCACTAAAGGTCCTTTAAAGGGGAAGTCACCTGTTCAACGTTTCTGCATAAGTCAACCATTCTGACAGAAGCGAAGTCATTAAGACTGCATTGAAGTTACATTCTTCACTGCAGAGAACCTTACCCACTCTGATTCCTCTACAGTGATTGTGATAGAACCCAGAGGCTGAGACGCCTACAATGCAAATTTAGGCTTTTTTTTTTTTTCTTCTGACGTCTGGCTCCTGTCACTACCACTATAAACAGTTTTGACTGGGTATCTTTCTCTTTCACATCAAACTTATCCCCAATTAGGGATGGATATTGAGTTCTGGTGGTAAAATGGTTCTGTTTCCTGATTGGTCAGTCGTGGAATATAGTTAGGTTCCTGGAAAAACAGTGGTGCTATCGGTTTTTATACAGGGTTAATGCATTCCATCACGGCAGGCACCTGCAGATGGTTGATGCTTGTCTGGATCAGTTGGAGATCTGCTGACCAGGCATTCGAAGCAACTGCTCCTCCCACATTACACATACAGGAAACATGGGAAACAATTTAGCTCGCTGTTTCTCCGTAAAGGTGATAATAAATCAGAACGGTTTCAAATTTTTCACATCTTTATGCAAAATCCTAACCATACCGATCCCTGACCCCAGTGTGTTTGTTTACACTTCAAATATTTGAATCATGCAAAAATGTTGAAATGCCAAGGAAAGTCCTGTCAGCTCGAATATTTCATGACTCAGGATTCCAAAGAAAATAATACATAAATCATTTTCAAACTGCTTGCGCGAGGCTGAGTCACTCATTGCATTTGACACCAAATGTGCAAAAAGCCCCCTTTTGAACACACAGTCAGCTCCTTTACTCATGCTAATCACCCACTTAGAAGCATTAAGCGTAACAAGAGCAGGTAAACAGCATGTTTACCCATCAGTGGGAAACGAGCAAATAAAGCCAATACCCAAGAGTCGATGCTCTTGTAAGCAGAGACAGCAGACAGACAGCAGATCATACATACTTTAAGCGCTGCGATCTGACTGTTGGATATCAGAGACGACTGCTGAAGCTGCCCTTTGGATCGGGCTGATTTCGAGCAGCTCATCTGGCCTCAATACAGCAGAACCGCCCTGGTCTCATAAAGTCGAGGCGAAGTCCCACAGGCTGTTATCCGGTGTTGCTGGCCAACAGTTTACTCAACTTCGGGATGATCAAAAACAAGCATGTGTATTTTAGTGCTCTGCCCTGCAGTCCCAGCAGCTCCAAGTGTTCCTCTGTCCAGCTCTTTGAAAGTGTGCGGCTCTATTCTCAGGGCAGTGAGCGCGGAGGATTTTAGGGCGCCGTAAAGTCGGACAGGCAGACAGACACACAGACATCCGGACCCAACAGAACAAAGCTCAGGGCAGACCGGCCACACCGGCCTGGGCCCCCGTGAAGGACTGTAAAAGTGGCTTGGCCGGGCTGCTAGGAAACACTGTAAAATAGCTGCCCTATAAATTCCGCCATGTTTTGTGAGCCGGATGCAGATGCTCAAGAGTTTTGTTCTCGTTTGCAAGTACGAAGAGCGGGATAATCCTCTGCGTGAAATCCTCTGAAGTGTGAAGACTTCCATCGTCGCTAGGTTTCTTTATATATCTTAAAGACGCCTCTCACAAAGTTCCCTACTCTAAACTTCAGAACATGTTTGTTGCTGCAGGAAAATTGATCCTCACATTATCACCAGTGACATTAATAGGCCTATCCCTATCAATTACATTAGTAATTGAAAAACTGACCAGTTATTTTTAATGATTGTGTAATTAAAGAGGTTTTATAAAGACAAATAACACATAGTAATTAGACTTGAGTAAACAATAATGAGCCATATTCAGCCTTTCATAAATTCTACCATGCTTTCCCTGGCCAGACTCCACATTCTCCACTCTCATCACTGGCCCCACCTCCTTATTAGTGTCTCCACCTGTTTCTGTTTGTTACCTCTTTTCTCAGGTGGTTCTAGTTTTGTGGGTAGAATAAGAAGAAACCCTCATATCGGGTCTTGTGTTGTTTTCTCAGTGTTTGCTATGCTAAATCTTCACTTGCTATAAATATACTGCGTTTTCATCATGGTTATCAACACCGTGATCACTGCCAACTAATCGCTGCTGATTCATCACCGTGCTTTTAGTAGCATTAAATAGTGAAACTCACAGATTATTTTACACTGGTGTAAGTGGATCCCAACCTTGGCCTCAGACGCTACCCTGGCCTTCACATTTCTGCTCCTTCAACACTCACTTCAATTCAGGAAAGTCTTGTTCATTTGTTGATTAGTTGGATCAGGTGTGGCCAGGTTAGCATGGAGAACTCTCAAATGTGCAAAGCAGGGTGGCTCCAGGACCAGGGTTGGGAAACATTGGTGGAGGGGATGTAAAATGTATTCACATAGTGTAAAAAAATGTATTCACACACTGTATTTCACAAATAATTCTGTGTGATCCTCTTACTCAACCTAAAAAATCAATGCACTGAATGGCTAAATAGTAACTGATGGTTTGTTTTAATCCACTAATCAAATTTAATGGAGCAAACATTCATTACCCAACATTCATTACAAGCCACACAATGAGCCATACATTCCATCTGTCTGCGCAGCACTTGTAACCCTGAGCCATGGAAGGCAGTCCATAGGCTTCGTATTTGAACTTGAAGGATTATTCTTTAAGGCATTAAAACAGGTTCCCGATGGATTTCCAGCCCCTTCCTTCAAGAGATGCAGCACATGTGAGACCCTTCATTGATCCGGTTTCTAAGCATGGAAACAGAGTTCAAGGCTGCTTGCTAAAGGACGGCTAGACAGCCGTCTTTCAGTATACTTAAATCCCACGCTTCCGGCCTTGAACTGGAATTATTCCAAATCTTTTGGCTTCTTTTCTCCACTTTTTCTGAAACTGACAAGATCTGAGCCATGATGGAAATGGACGGCCAAGTCACCGTGACAAAGTCATTTAATGATGACAGCTGGTTTATTCTGGTCAATTTAAACATGAACTCCTCACCCATGCATATTCCCTTGTGGTCCCACAGTCAATGCTATGCTCAGGGATTTAAAGGTGGGTTTACTCTTTGGAACCTATTTCGCTTAATGGGCAAAATCCCAACACTGATCGAATCAGCGATGGATTAGTCTGCTTGGTGTTATCAAGAAATTGATCGGAAAAAGTACCTGGGGAGCTAAAACCTGGTGAACGAGATATTGGGAACCGTTTAATCACTGCCCCACCCCCTGCTTTTCTTTCCCATCGACACTTAGCCCTTAACACAACAGCTGCAGTGAGTATTGACCAGTGCAGCACAGTATCATTATAGGCATGGTTTTTTTTGTTGTTGTTTTTTTTTATGTAACACCACGCAGGTCTATCTCCACATAAGTCATGTCACAATAAAAATATACAGCAATAGAATCACTTCATGCATGTTGTAGTAATGACACAATTAAGGTGCTGCAATAAGAATACAAGAGCAGCTATTCGATTTCAGCATAATCGATCACATTTGATCTTTTCATGCTCTGCTGACAAACGCATTTTTTAATGGAACAGATGTCAAGAGAGTTCAATATCACTTAACCGAAGGGGAATGTTTAGCCCACAACACAAAATCCCAACATTTAGTCCGTTTTGCTTTCTCTGGGAGGGTGGGACTGCCCTCTTTCTCCCCACATTACTCCATGCTAGCCAATGCTAACAGCAGTCTTGAAGACATTGTATTCGTAGAGTTTGAAAAGGTAAGTAAGTAGGTAAAGTGGCTATTTTGTGAATACACCACAGAGTGTGAACAGTGTGAAATTATTTATCTGTATTTAACCCATTGTTAAATACAGAGAAATAATTTCACACTGTTCACACTCTGTG
>JBBIGA010000007.1:23674842-23695507 GCA_037576975.1 Alestes dentex | reverse complement strand
GCCATCGTGTCCTGCTGCTGTCCTAGTTGCTTTCGTTTGTTTTTTTTTTTCTCCTCCCTCTCTCTCTCTCTCTCTCTCTCTCTCTCTCTCTCTCTCTCTCTCTCTACTTTAAAGTCTGCATCTGTCAGCGGCTGCTCTACCCCAGTCATGTTCTCTAGTGGCTGTAGAGGCCCTGCCCTGCCTGCCCTGACCATATGACCCCGAGCTCCAGCCAGACCAGCATTACATGTTCTTTCCCTCTCCTCACAAACACAAGCCTATCATTGCTCCTGCTGGAGGACATGACTCAAGGGATCATGTTACATACACTGCCCATCAAAAGTGGAGGGGCACCGCGCCTTCTTTTGAACACTTTTTTTTTTTTTACTCAGAAAGAGAATAAGGGGTAGAAAACGTGTGTGATGTGGCATTATTTCAGCATTTGTACATAGCACATTTGTCAGTTTCTTCTTTGTTTTCGCATTTTTTACAAAAAATAAAGCAGTTTTGTCTGGGATCAATGATGTTTTCTGATCCTGGTTTAACATCTGAACAACATCTGTTTGAAATTATAGGTTCTGCAAACAAACAGATTAAGCACGTTCATTTGTTAAAGGGCCCATATGATGGAAATCTGAATTTCTTTTCTTTTTTAAAGACGAGTGTTACAGAGTATATAAACACTGTTAAAATCCCCTTATGTACGGTTCGTTCACAGATCTACACAGTCCACTTCTGAAAACTAGCTGCAAAAACAGGGCATTTTGAAGTTTTATGTGATGTCACAAAAACTGCTTGCATATATAAGCATAAGCAGCCTGTATGAGCGTAGCCCTGCCTATTCAGTGTTTCAGGCTGATTTGCTTTTTAAAAGAAGCACAATACGGGACAGCCAATTGGAACAGAGCTAGCAGACTCACACAAAATGAATTAGAAGTAGAATATGTGCCCTTTAATATGGCGTGTTAAATCTTTAATAGCCAAGGATTAGCCAAAATAATTTGTCTTTTGTTGGATTGCATGAATAACTTGTTTCATCGAAACACCCAGTAACATGTGGCTGGAGCTGTGATTGGCCACCGTGTCAAACACTGTGATTGGTTAGAGGCTCATTTGCATAATGAAGCTTTCTGTGCAGAGATCAATATCACAATAACAATTAACAGACGATTTATTGTGCAGCCCTAGTACAAAAAAAAAAAGGATCAGTTCTACTTATCGATATATTGGCAGTTATTGTTAGATCAATAAGTGACATCATCCCTTATTATTATTATTATTATTATTATTATTATTATTATTATTATTATTATTATTATTATTATTATCATTATTATCAGCAGTGACAGTAACAGCAATAGATGTTGCTTTTAAGAAGGAATAAGCAAGTGTAGACTAAGAAAGAACTGAGCTTGGCTTGTTGGTTTTGCACATTCCGAGGCTCCTTGCTTAGACAGCTGGTGGCCTGTGAAAGTGACCCTGTTTAGTGTGAAAACCCTCACATTGTTCTGAGAAAATGTATGCCGAGCTGCTCTCCTTTCTGTTAGAACGAGTTTCTCTGTTAGTGCCTCAGTGGTTTATTGTTTACTCAGAGCAGTTTATGGACTCGCTGTTATTGCCTCATAATACGAGCAAGATTTCACAAAGACACAGAACCGTCCGCGGCCCCCCAAATCAAAGGATTATTTTGTCTGGGCTCGAAAGTCAGTCCACACACACATACGCACAACTCTTTTAAATTAGGTTGGTGTCTTTGGGACAGTCGGGCTGTCATTTGGTGGCTGCTCACTCAGAGAATGGCTTCTTCTCATAGTGGCTGAATCATCGGCTTGTGATAGCCAAGGTCATCGCAGAGGCTCATTGGGAAAGGGCAAACTAAATCCCTCCGTCCCTCTGGGGGGTTATAATTAAACAACGGAGGCTGTGGTGGGGGGCCTCGTGTGATCAGCTGATTTAGGGGGGCAGGGCCAGAGTGCTGCCTTTGGTACTGTAGTGTGTTGAATTTGATAGATGCCCCCTTCATAAGTGCCTTTGCAACTGTGTGCCTTTTCCATTGGCACCTTGTGCCCCATTTGAAGGATGCTAAGAACTCTCCCTCCCTCTTTTGTGCCTCTGACAGACAGCTTACACGGCCGGTGAGGGAAAGGTGACAAAGACCTCTGCCCGTTTTAGCCTGGGGGGCCTTTATTGGGACACAGTAAGAACAGAATGAAATGAAGGCCGGAGATCCTTTCCTTTGAGCGACCGGGCAGCTTCTGATAAAGGCACCGTGCTGCTTCATGCATTGATTCAGCGATTTAGCTCCGTCATGGCAAGCCTCGCGGTGCTCTTTCGCTTCCTCTATGTGGGCTTCATGAGAGACAGACAGAGACGCCTCACGCAGCGGTGCCCGACACCGGAGAAAGGTAGGAGAAATAGAGTTGTTCATCAACACGTCAATGTGAGCAACAGGCTGCCACCACAACTCTCTGTAATGAGGCCTTGGCCCATCTACTCTTTAATCTAATTCGTGAAGAAAGAGATAGCCTTGTAGGATAAGCGCTGATAGGAGCCTGATTAGGCGCAGCCGACTGTATCTTTGGCAATGTTTTGAGCCCCCTGGTTACTTTCCTTTCGCAGCTTTTTTTTTTTAAATAGAGATCTTGTTGTTGCAAATGCTGGCAGATCACAAGGCTTTAAACTCATTAAAGCTCAGCTGCGTTTAGCCGCCGCCCTGCACAGGTTACGAGAAAAATAATGACGGATTTCCTCGCTTGGACCTGTTTGAAGGCTTTAGCCCAATTTAATCTCCCCGTAGAGTGCAAATTCTGTTCCAATCTTCTGAAACAAGTAGTCCAATAAGGGATATTAGGTACTCATTTAATCAAGGTTGGTGATGCTGCTGTTACTTTGCACGCACTGATGGATCAAGACCTGGGGCGGGTGTCCCAGCGTGGCGTCGGGAGGGGTTTTACAAATCTACAGCCTTTTTCCACGGCACGTTGACAGAATTGCTAGGTGGTTTTAGCATCCTGAAGGTGAGTTGGTCAACTGGCTTTAAGACTTGTGAACATTAAGAGTGATTTTTTTAAAGTGGTGGCCTGAAGTCAACCGCAGGAGCTGAGAGCGTCCATAGCTGCAGAACGTGTTTTGAGTGCTTCACGTGCATTGCCAAAGTGCATCACATGTCATGTTGCCATATAGGCGGACTGAATAGGAATGTGTTTTTAGTCCCAGAAAGGAAGAAAGGATCCAGGGTTATTCAGAAATGTGCTACAGCCCAGACCGAGTCACGCCCCTGTTGTACACAACACCAGAACAACACCAGCAGTCTTCCCTAAGTATGGCTTTGGCAAGAGAACAAAGCTCCTGGAATTGGTGGACAAAAAGCCAAAAGCTATTCTAACAGAAATCCGCAACTCCTTGTTGCTTTCTTTTGCTGTGGAGTCGCACATCACTGGCGCTGCGCTGCCACACACACTCGCATGTGTACACACGCATACATTCTCAGTCACTCTAGTAAATCTTCCTTGCAGTAGAGGGGGTACACTAAGTTACAGACTGAAGAATGTGGTACCGCCTTTCTAAGTAGCTGTGGCCACCCGAGCCGTGCCATTTCTTCCCCACAGTGGCCGCGTTACCTTTTCTGTTCCGACTCGAGACTCCGCTACTGGGTTAGCGCAGCAGCAGATGTGACTAGTGTGCAGCGAATGCACTTTGAAGCATGGGCACGGTTGTGGATATGCACAGCTGGCAGTATGCTCAGGCTGGAATGAGGCTCATCCGACTCTCAGGTACTGTGACCTCCTGCAGTTCATCTGTAATGATCCTTGCAGTCTGGTAGCAAATGGGAGCATTGTAGCGAGGACAGTTCTGTTGGACGCTTGTTTGTTTCAGCGCTGAAGATTTGCTAGAGGAATTTTCAGTGCAGGTCCCACATTGAGATGTTGGGAGGAGTTGTAGGAAGAGGAATGTTACAGAATGCTACAGGATTTGCCGATGGCTTCATTACTTCCATTAAGACCCCTGGCACTTGCCATCATGTCAGGTTTCTTCTCGTCCACTAATTGCTGCGTTGCATCATGTTCTCTAGGCTGCAGGTGATGGTTTTATTCGTCTTCTAGAAGAAGGGATGCACCACATTTTTTTTTTTTTGAGTTTGCCAGAGAAAAAAAAAGACAAAAACAAAATGTGATTAAGTTACATAACGCAAACAAACTGATACCATGCAGGTAGGTGCAGATTTTATAATGGCCTGAAACTGTGTTGAGGCCTGGCTCTGCATGTTGATCAGCCTGTTTTCCCGGTCCCACTGGCGGTGCACCACTGGCCCCCGTCTGGCTCATGGTCAGGGAGACGATTTGTCACAAGGATGGCACCGCAGTGGGATGAAATCATGTCTTTTGGGGGGGGGTGTGGGGCGGGGCGGGGCGCTTCTGCACTACCCGTATCATTTCCAGGGGACGCAAGAGCGTAACCCCATGTTGACCTGCCGGCCAAGCTGATCCGTAGGGAGACATCAGGGCTGTGTCTTGGCCTCCGCCATGCTGTAAAACAACAAGCAATCAGGGCCTGTGAACAAGACCCATAAAAGCGCGGCATGGGAATGGAGCGGTAAAGGCTGCCAGCGGAGAGGCCGGGGTGAGGGGGAGCGGCACAGGCGAGAAATGGAGGGACAGGGCTGGGGAGCCGTAACTCATGCTAGGTGCTGGCTGCATTCAGAGGCGCTGATGTGTGAGAGAAACGAGCTGGCGTGAGCTCACACGCCGCTCTCAGGCACCTCTGGCTGTAGTGGGGGGAAGAAAAAAAACAAAACAATTGGCTATCCTGAATGCTAATTTAAAGCTGTTGCAAGATTATTTCGTTGGATTTCTACATGGGTTTATTGCACTTTACTTCAGATCACCAGGTGTTCTTCTTTTTCTGTTTTTTTTTTAAATTATTATTATTTTCATCCTTGCTGTCCTACCTGCATCAATTGGATCACTGGTTTAAGATTCAGAGAGACTGTAGTTTATTTATGAATTGAGGTAAGTAGGTTTCAGACGGTTGCTTTTCTTGTCATATAGGTGAATATTGGGCTTGAGCGACTTGACTTGATGATTTCAACCCTATAAAATCAGCATAAGATTTCAGGTAACAGGACCTTCACGCGGCTTCAGACGCAAAGAGTTTAAGAACTCTGAAAGAACTGAAACAGATGAAGAGCATTACCATTACTTATAGGTCCAAGCTTGTCATATAGACAAGCATCTCTTTCTTGCTTTGCCACAGAAATATGAGCTTTAGAACTCCACGTAGATGACACCAGCCGTTCAAATCAATTTTGGATTGAAGTTTTGTGCCCTTTGCATTACACCAGAATTCAGTGACGTCTCAGATATGTATGGTACGATGTCCCATTTCCCTGATTTGTATTATTTTTAATTGAACTGATCTAGGACCAGCTGTCTCCGCTCAGATTTCCCATTAGCCATGAACACACGACCATCAGAACTGGCCCAGGGATGTTTGCTATTTGCGCCCCCCCCTTCCAAGTAGATTGATGTGGACTGACAGAATGAGATGAGCAGTGAGCTGGTAGCTCCGAGATCTGGCCGAGGCTCTGGCCTGCTTATCCAGAGTCCCCAAAGCTGAGAAAATGGCACATCGTTACCTCTGAGGCTGCACTATATTTAGACTGGAGCCAAAAAAAGGAAATGTAGCCTAGCACTGGCCAATACACATGCACAGCCAAAGTTTCCATCCCAACGTGATTAGAGTGGGGGCCAGGGCGGGAGCGAGAGCATGTGGCCAGACACCCACGTTTCCTGCCCGCCTTGCCAAGCAATACAGCTCCGTAATAAGACCTCCCCTAGCGTCACCAACCCCAACCGCTAGCTAGGTGTTTTCATTTCGATTATGAAATGAAGTCAGCGTCTAGATTAGAACAAAATAAGTGAAGGTATCCTAGGTTGTAAGAAGGACTGGATTTATAGCAATTGTAGAATAGAACAAGGTGCCGTGGATTGTTGGAGATTTGCAGTATAAATGATGCCTTTTATTTTGGATTGTAACCTTTTAATTTTCTGATTGTAAAGGAAGTCCGTCTACGCTTCTTTTTGTGATCATTTTTTTTAAATGCAATTGTCTGGTATTTCCAAAAGAGTACTTGAATGTTCACTGCTAAAATAACTCCTGTTTTAACGTGTGGCCTAGTGGTTAGGGGGTTGCTCCTGTGGTCGGAAAGCCGTGGGTTTGAATCCCAGGACTGCCCGTGGCACCACTGAGGCGTCTTTGAGCAAGGTACCATCCCCGTTTTTATTAATTTTATCAAGTTATTTAGCTCATCCTTTTTTATCTTGAAAGCAGCACTAAAGTAGAAACACACTGCGCTCAGTCATAGTCTGTGTTCTGTTGGATTTTTCCTACCCTGTCAAAATGTCTTACTGCAGCAGGTCATCATAGGTCGCTCCCTACAAAGATAGAAGTAGGACAGGTTTGAGCTCAGTCACCTACCAATTCAAGGCTTCAAATGTTGCGAGAGTGGCTAAAATTAACTTCGCCCCTGTGCCAGACTTGTCTGCCTCAGTGCAACCATGATGACATCAGTGCTGGTGCCAACCTCACCCCCTCCCCCCAACCTGATCACCACAGCAAACAGGTTTGAGGCTCTGAGCTCGCCCGTTTTAGTGCTGGCCTCGCCTGAGCCTTGCACTACTCAGATAAGAGCTGCTATACTTACATAGATGATACACCAAACTTGTCGTTTCTCCATGGTCATCCGGCCCTTGCTGCATATTTGCACTTTAAATTCCTCATCACTGGATCATTTAAAGTGCTCCCATGATTTCTTAAGCACCTGCAGTCTTTTAGCTACAATGGCCAGTGCAAAACGTGAACAAAATCATGGTACCCCTAATAGTATTTGAGAGGCTTCGGTAAGAAGATTTGTTTGGACCCAAGCCTGGTTTCATGAAGTGTTTTGGCCCCAAAAAAACTGTGATAAGCTTTATATACTGAAATATACATGGATAAAAACCAAGATTCACACGTTCTCGGATCAGGCCTGTGCTGTTAATATGGGAGGGAAATCTGCAGATGCCCAGTAAGCCCAGTGACTGGAGGCGCTAGTCGTAAAGTGTTTCTGGCTGTTTCTGAGTGAGCTGGTTGTTATGCTCAGGAGTGCAGTGTGATGTTCCTGTCCCTCCATGTTATTGGAGCCCTGCCACGAACGCACCAGCCTCGCCTCGTTTGTGGAGCCGTGCGTTTTCCTGGCGAAACGAAGACATTAGCTGGTGCTGAACCGCGGAGAGTGATCTGTACTTAACCGTAGCATCGAGTTTCTGCCAGCTCCTTATCACTGCGCTAGATTTTTTCCTTAATAGTTGTGCAAATGACCTATATATAGATATGAGGTCAGGATGTTCATGATCTGTTGTTGTAAAACACAGTAGCCGTTCAGGAAGAAACCTGCCGCCGCCCAGCCTTGTCTGATCTTGCCTTGATTGCTGTGGTTTCCGAACACCTTGAAAGTGTTAGGTGCACCGAGGCTGTCACTCAGGGCTGTGAAATTGAGAGTACCAGCCTGTAGACAGACTTGGCAAAACATCCACTTTTTTTTCAGATGATAGGGCTTTCAGCTCAAAGAAAAATTCTTTTTTATGAAAGACCGGGCGTCTGCGCGGTTCAATCATCTCGCTTCACGTAGTGGCCATTGAACACCTACTCAAAGTACTTAACACTAACAATTTACCTTGGCGCCCTGCACAGGCAGCTTTATTCACCGAGTACTGAAATGTGAATTGCTTTGACTTTACCATTGTGTGGATTTTGACTGGGGATGACGAGCTGCCATGACGCAGCCCTGTGTTCAGGTTGCCAGAAAGTTAAAGCTTCTGAAAATCAAAGATTGACAATCCTCTTGTCTTGCTGGGCATACGTGTTCTCTGTCTCAGATGCTGGACGTCACACTGAACAGTTATGCCTCTCCAGTGCCTGAAGAAATGCTGTAGAGGTACATTTTTGTTCACCAAGGTCCAATGTTTTTACCTTAAGGTCCAGTTGTAAAACTTGAATTAGTTTTAAAGGTGCACTACATTCACTTTCCCAGGGAAAAGAGCCTTATTTACTCATTTTGTTATATGTTAACTAACTGTTAATATCCCTAAGTTATATGAATTTGATTCTCTTGTTAGTATTAAAAAAAAAACTTTTTTCCCAAACTTTTCACGCAGCCATTGAATTTAGAAGGGCAGAGATACATGAAACATGTGAAGGCACTTTCAAAAATACCGTAAAATTTATAATGAAAAATTAGTCACACGAGGACAACTCTAAGACTGGGAGCTAACACCGGGAGCTCTATTTATTGGGTGCGTTCTATCAGGGCAGTGTTAATTAGTGACTGCTGTCACTAATTAAAATCCTAATAGCGATAAATAAAATCATTCAAATTTGTTTGCTGCAGACATAGGGACCTAGTGGCTCACGAAACAAGAGGCTACAATTGTCGCTTCTATAGCAACATAAAGCATGTGGGCAGCTGACTATTAATACATTGTTTCCCCCTGCTGGATGTACTCAGAACTGCGCTTCTGAAGGATTTTAGAGTATTCCAGGACTCATTCGGAAATACCAATGAATATTCAAAGTCTGTAAATGACTATGTGGACCAGCCCTACTAAATGGAAGACCAAAATGAAAAGCCTGGAGTCAGGACAGGCTTTGGACTGTGTACTTATGTTCCCTTACTAAAAGCTCTCCAGTTGAGGGTACCGCCCCGGTGACAGTTTGATACGTTTTCCAAAAGTATGAAATAATTTCTTGGAGATTAGTTTGAACTCGGCCATTTATGACTTCACACTGAGACGAGGCATATTTGTTTATCATGATGCAATGAGTTTTGTGTGCGGTACCGTGTTCTTGTCTGTGGGCGGTCCGTGCAATGACGAGAACGCGTGTATTGCTGCATGTGTGCCTATGTCGTCTTAAGCCTCTTCATGCCATCCTTGCAGGGTTAAAGGTCCGACAGTCTTCTGTTGATGTTGCTGTCGGTGGTCCGTGACTCAGGTTTTACGTAACAGAGCCCAGTGTGCAGACTCTGCACAGGGCAGTGTAATGGTGTGGCTCCACTGCAGACTCTACAGCAGCATGACACGCCGGGGGTCTTTTGACAGAGATTGAAGGAAATAAGATATAGGCGGTGAGCCCGTATATATATGATGAATATAGATGAGGTCAAAACAGTACCATGAGCATTGAGATGAGGTCAGTCTTTCTATTCCTCACCATTTTCCCCACTCTCTTTCTCTCTCTCTCTCTCACACACACACACACACACACACACACGCTCAGAAGCACACACTGCCAGAGGCTGTCTTGTACCGCTGTTCCGCATGCAGCCCACCCTTTTGACTGAGCTCTCTGCGGTAACTGATAGTTTTCCTTGAAGCCAGGCAGCGCTGGGCAGTTTAGCCCGATGACATAATGCATTATAATGGGCAGTCAGGCCGGGCTACTGCTGACTCTCTCGCTAAGCTAATGGAATCAATAGTGGACGGAGGGGCCAGCTGCTTGCACTGAAAACATGTCCTCCCCCCAGGACTCCGATTAACATCAGTAATGCACGGCCAGGAGGTTCGCCACATTACTGCCGGACCCCTCCTTCAACTACTTTGAAGGTCATTTTGTGGAACATAGAGGCATGAAGTTTGTTTTTGTGGTGAAGTTGTAGGAGCGGGAACCTAATGGTCTGATGCAAAACGTTTATAAAAATGGTTATCTGTTTGTTTATAGTAGTGGTTTTCTGCATCTAAAGAACTGTATATGGACAAAAGTATTGGGACACGTGACCATTACATCAACGGGGATTTTAATGACATTACATTCAAATACATGGAGTTAGCTCCACCCGCATTTGCAGCTTTAACAGCTTCCACTCTTCTTGGAAGGCTTCCACAAGATTTTGGAGTTTCTGTGGGAGTTTGTGTCCACTCATTCTGTAGAGTGTTTATGAGGTCAGGCACTGATGTTGGATGAGAAGGTCTGGCACGCAATGTCCATTCCAGTTCATCCCAAAGATGTTGGATGGGGTTGAGGTCAGGGCTCTGTGAGGACCAGTCAAGTTCTTCCACGCGGAACTCATCCAGCCATGTATTTATGGAGCTTGCTTTGTGCACTGGGGCACAGTCATGCTGGAATAGAAAATGTTCTTCCTCAAACTGTGCCCAGAAAGTTGGAAGCATGGCATTGTTCAAAATGTCTTGGTATGCTGAAGCAGTAAGATTGTCCTTCACTGGAAGTAAGGTGCCTTGTCCATACCCTGAAAAACAGATGTGTCCCAATACTTTTGTCCACATGGTATAGTTAAATTTCACTGTGTACATTCGCGTTAATCGTCTGTATTGTATATGCTGACATATCATAATATCAGAGTCTTGTAATAAATATCAAAGTATCACAATATCACAGTCTTGTTAGGCCCTGGATCTGTTCATTATGCACAGCTGGTAGTTCAGCCGACTGTGAGATCTTCATCTGCAGCTGATAAATAAGCTCCTATAAACTATTGGACACATTAAGCGGCGCTGAATTTGATTTGGTAATCGCTGCCTGGAACTGAAATGAGAGAAAATGAGTTTGCTGTCTGTCTTTCGAGATTAGCATCGCGTTAACATTCGCATAAAAGAATTGCGTTCTCACGAACACAGTGGACTATTAAAGGGGCCAGAATATCTTGTCAGAAGGAACCTCAGCGCTCTCCGTCTCCTCCTCAGGTATTAAGATCATGCCATCTGGTGAGTAGGCGGGAGAGCACAGAATCAGGACAGAGGGGAGAGCGGTGTGGAGTGCAGAAGGGTTGTCTGGCCTGGGGCAGTTGGAGCTACGGATAGCAGAAGTGTAAATATCTGATTCCGTTCAAGTTATTGAGCCACTTAATTCAATTTGAATCATTTTTGGAGGCGATTCGAACCATTGTGAAATCTCACATTTCACCTCAATTTAAGCCATTTCTGTGACCATTGTGTGTGCGATTAAGAATGCCTTATTTCCACAGTGACTCTCAGTACAACAGTGTAACTGAAGGAACAAGCAACACCTCAAGCTTACGTTTTTAATTTATTTTGTATCTTTATGTAGTAGGAAGTGTTCAGGTTTGAATACAGCTACAGACGTCCAGAAAAGGAGTGTATATTGTATTTTTGGGACTGTGGTAGCCAGAACACTGTTTTTCTTTTTAGTTTTTTTTTTTTTTTTTTTTTTTTTTTTTACTATTATTTGTATTTTGATTCCACCTTTTTTGCCGCCACTTCTCCTCCAAGGCCCTCTGAAGTTTTGGCCCAGTTCCAATTCTAATGTGTGTAAACACCCTCACCCCTTTCTTTGACTTCAGGTTCTAGTTCATTAGGCTCTTATTCTCCATATCCTCAATTCCTACACACCTTAAAATGGTAGCTAGAACCGGAAATGGAGCTAAACGGGTTGTATGTATGATACAAATGGCCATAAACCTGTGCAAATGTCCTATAAAACAGTGTAACAACTCGTCCTGAGCAGGATATATGTTCACCTGTCAAAGTTATTTTACTCTTGATGGAACTGGAGGTTGACCACTTGGTTAGCAATGGAATATGAGCTCAGGCTGGTTCATCAAAGCAGCTAAACCGACTATGAAAACACAAAACATGCACTTCTTGAACAGATTTCTGTATCATTGCTGTTATCTAGATAAGCAGAGAAGCAGTCAGAGCCATCTGTCCATCATCTTTGTGTGATCTGACATGCCCATATGCTTCTGAGCCACCAGCAGTTCAGAATGTTGCTGCATTTAACATCTTTTTAAATGATATTAATATTTATATATTTACTGGAAATAACACCCGGTAAACGCATTAATCTACTATATTACTCTGTTTCATTTTGATGTTAAAAACCAAGTTGACAGGTGCTTTTATTTGATTTCTTTACATCAGTCATGAAGTGTGCTAGCAGTGGAACAAACATCTCTGCTGTTCCGAAAGTCCAGCCGTGCATCACACACTTCATCACAACGTTTTTCCTTTGTTTCCTTCTTCCTTCATCGTTTGCACCATATGGGTACTGTAATTTGGCGCGAGCAACATTTAGCCACGAATGGGAATCTGTAGTTAAAAAACGTGTCCCTTTGTAGCTTCAGAACTGTTACATCACTAGAGAACGCGATACATGGTTTTAGCGGCGGTCTCGTTGGAAAAAACCCTCATGGGTTTACCAGTCCATGAGGTTGTTTGTTTGATTTTGTGTGTTTCATCCAGACTGTAGCTATTGTTGATTGCACGGAATGTTTACACTTCACTTTACTCTTCATGTCGTCTTGTCTTGTGTAATTGTGTTGTTGCGCTTCTGTTTCTTGCACACTTTTGTGTCCTGTTTGCGCTTGTGGTCTTGTGTTCTGTTTCGTTCTGCTCTTGTGATGCACCATGGTCCTGGAGGCACGTCGTCTAATTTCACTGTGTACTGTGTGTATGTTCGAAATGGCAATAAAACTTACTTGACTTGACTTGTACTACCGTGTTTGTTTACTTGTGTATAGTGTGGGCCAACGCTCTCTTTTGTACTTTCACAGGGTTCAACAGAAATGAAGAAATGAAGGCCATCGAGGTGTTGCCCATTCTGAAAGAGAAGGTGGCCTTCTTATCAGGTGAGCGAACTAAATAGTAGCCTGTTAGGAGCTGTTGCACAATATAGACGATTAATGCAAATGCGCACAGGGAAGTTTAACCTCACTACGTGGACAAAAGTATTGGGACACATCTGGTTTTCAGGGTTTGGGCGAGGCCCCTTACTTCCAGTGAAGGACAAACTTTTAATGCTTCCGCAGACCAAGACATTTGGTCTGCTGAAGTGTTAAAAGCTTCCAACTCTGTGGGCAAAGTTTGGGGAAGAACCTTTTCTGTATCCAGCGTCAACTTTATTATACATTGTGCTTCCACACAAACTTTCTTTCACTCAGTCATTTTAGACTTTTGAGGGCTGGAAAGTTTTCTTTTTAAGTGATTCAGCAGGACTAGCGGTAATCAGACTTGAGTGTGTCTAGTGCAATGGATCACTTTTATCAATGAAATTTGGTTGATTGAAAGGGAAAGTCGTGTTCTCTCATGAGCCAGTTGGTGTTGGAGTAACATTTTCTCTTCAGTAAATGAAGTCATTTTTTAAAATTGCATTTTGTGTTAGCTCAGGTTGTCTGATGTTTAGTTTGAGGATCTGAAACAATAAAGTGTGAAAACTGTCCCAGAATAAAAGGAGGCATATTTTCATACTTTTTTTAAATGCCTCTTTACCTCTCTAGCCAACGCCTGGTATTGAGCATAGTGACATGTGCAGCTGCCCCAGAGCGTCCCATTCTATCGCCTGTGCTTTTCTGTGGAGGTTGTGGTTCCCTAGTATGTTTGAAATTGCAAGGAAAACTGTGTCCCCGTTATTGCATTTGGTCTCTCCTTCACTTCTGTGTGTGACTTCTGCCTGAGAGGGATGGCGGGGAGCGAAGTGTAGTGGTTGTTCAGCTGGCTGACCCAGATAGCTTAAGTATGTTTTAATCCGTGGCACACAAACTTGTCCATCAGGGGCTTAGCTTGGCTAAAGTAGAGATAACACACTTTTCTATTTATTTATTTATTTGTTTGTTTGCTTATTTATTTTTTTAAACTTGAGAAGCCCTGAGAATTTCAAGATGCTCGAAAAGGCTTTAAGTGGAAGTGTCATCATTGTCACCATCATGGTGTCTTTCGTAGACATGTTTCACGCATTATATATCTGTATGCCTCCGAGGACGACTACTGTCAGTGTCTGAATAAACCATTTACATTTAAATACGTATGACTGCAGTTTTAATTGCTTAGTTGTCAGTTCAGTGTTTGTGAACTCCAAAGATGTTTGCTTGCTGTGTCTACTCACGTCTAATGTTTTTTTTGTTTTTTTTTTTAGGGCTCTTGTCATTCCTAATCGGTTTGATCGGACAGTCCGAGGTCTGGCTCGGAGCTTTAACTGGGTCAGAACCTCAATCCGGTCCAGTAACGTTCTGTATGAACATACTGAGTCGAAATCTGAGCCGAGCTAGAACATTTTTGGTCCAAAATTTAGAAAACTAGGCCGAACTGGCCCATAATTATCCTGCATGCCAAATAAAACCTGACAGGATACTGGTTAGCCACATGGTGACAGTAACAGCTGTTATTAGATTATGGATAATTTAAAAAAAACAAAACAAAAAAAAACAAAAGAAATATGATTTATGGTCTTGCAATTTGGACATTTTTCCGTATTGAACTATGTGAGTGGAGACATTGG
Organism: Alestes dentex; assembly: GCA_037576975.1. NCBI lineage: Eukaryota > Metazoa > Chordata > Actinopteri > Characiformes > Alestidae > Alestes > Alestes dentex. The sequence continues at coordinate 23,681,242 of JBBIGA010000007.1, read as the reverse complement.
GCTGAGCTGTGTGCTTTAGAGTGGTCAGAGTGTGATGTGTGTGTGTGTGTGTGTGTGTGTGTGTGTGTTTCTGCAGGGGGCAGAGACAGGCGTGGTGGGCCGGTCCTCACCTTCCCTGCCCGCAGCAACCATGACAGAATACGACAGGAGGACCTCCGCCGCCTCATCGCCTACCTCGCAGGAATCCCCAGGTAAAGTGTGAGCCAAGCTCTGTGTGTGTGTGTGTGTGTGAGTGTGTGTGTGAAAAGGAAATACAAAAATATGAACATTGTGGGACAGTAAGTGGTCTCAGCTACTAGGCAGTTGACTTTTGGTTTGGATGTTCATGGTTACATTTAGTTCTAGATGTGTTCTGGTGTTATTTAGTTTTAGTGGGAAGCTGTTAAAACTTCTTTCCATGTGGGAACCAAATGTTCCATGACGATGGCGACCATGATGCCACGGAGAAGCCCGACTGCTGTCCGTGAGGAAAAAGAATCACAGCTTTCTATAGGAAATATAAAAGACTCCATGGGTTTGCTGGTGTTTTCTGAGGTTGAGGTGAGGTTGGGTTGGCTGTAGAGTAGCAGGGTTGAGCCCCAAAAACAATGGAAACGCACCGCAAAGACTGGAATAAAAAGCCGAGTGTCTGTACATGTGTGAGTAGTGGATCAGAGCCAAGCAGTTGAGGTGGAAGTCTTGCACTGAAGGACTACTCTTGGAGAGCCAGCTATAGTTGTAGCACCTCCTGGGTTCTCTACAAAAGGGGTTCCAGTTCTTTTAAGGGTTAAGTCACATTCCAGTACACCAGGTTACATTACGTTACTGTTCATTGCATTCATCTGGCAGACGCTTTTATCCAAAAAAGCGACAATTTGAGGAAATACTTAAGTTTCAGGACAGGGTGAGAACTGAGGAGAGTTAAAAAAAAACCTCAAAAAGTGAACCAGAGGAGAGTTAAAAAAGTGCTCAAATCTTTATAGAAGAGTAGCGCAAGAAGATAGAACGTGCATCAGGAGAGGAGGTGCTCCCTGAACAGTCTTCAGGATGTTTTTGGAGACGATTCTGCTGCTCTGGTCACCTTTGGGAGCTCGTACCACCAGCAGGGAACCACGAATGAGACCAGTCTGGAGTGGGTTTGCCTTGTGTGTAGGGATGGCAGAGCCAGACGATGTTCCTTGGAGGAGAGCGAGTAGAAACGTAAGCCTGAATGATGGGATTAAGGGAGCTGGGTGCAGACTTAGAAGTCACTCTGCAGGCTGGAGTTGGTGACGTGAATTTAATTGGGGCTGTTGGCTGTTGCTGGTTGCTACAGGTTTGTATCTTATTTTGCTCCTGTATAAAGTCGTCTGTTCTCTCTGCAGACTCATGATGCAGACAGCTCAGTCTCTTTCTGTGCATTTGCAGCGGTGTGCCCTCCCCCTCGGAGGGAAACGCAGTGCCGCTCCACGTGAGTCTGTTTCAGTGGAACGTGGTTCAGAATCAGCCCCTACCCAGCGGTGCCTGGTGCAGAACTTTATATGGGTTAGCTTCTGCCCGAGGGCCTTTTCCAAGCGGAGTTCCAGAGCGCTGTGATCCACCACGAGCCGGGCCTCCAGAACCCTTGTTCTCACTATAAACAGATCTGAGCTTTTATAGCGCTCTCAAAAATGGCTAAAAATGTTTACAAAACAGGCACTCATGCTGAAAAAGTCTCAAAGCTTTTGCTCAGGAGTGACCCCAAACAACAAAATCTAGAAATCTTTGTGTTGCAGCACCTGTGCATAATTTTTTTTTTTTTCTACGTATGGAACTCCACTCTTAGCACTTCAGCAAAAACGGCTATTTTCTGCTTAATGAAGACCCCGAAATGCTGAAATTGCCAGTAACAAGAGCAAACTAGTGAGTTCGCAGTTTCAGAAATGTTTGAGGGTGCCAGGGTTCTCTGAAAGCACCGTCTCTTTCTCTGAACATGAAAGATACAAGAGTTGCAAGACTGTAATGTTGCGTTTCGTTTATCTCTGAAAGCGAGAAGTCTGAACTGGGAGTGATGTCACGCCTCAGTTGTCTTTTTCTCTAGATGTTTTTCACTGGACAGGTCCAGTAACCTGATCTGTATTGGTTTATGCTTGCTAAAGACTCTTGTGTTAAAGAAACACAGACATGCCAACGTTTCTAATAGCCAGTGAAAAATAGCAGTTAAGCATTTGTGGATTTTTTGGGGGGTTCTGTGAACAGTCCGTTAAGGGAGGTGTACTGAAAATGTTCTTTAACATTTTCTCCGGACATGTGATGTCAGTACTTCAGCAAGGGAACATTTTGTGCTGGGTGAAAGTGCTAACATTGCTAAAAAGGAATAAATGCTACCCAGTAATTATTCAAGATTTAAAAAAAAAAGTTTGAATTATGCAGGGCTTAAAAAGGTCTAAAATTACAAGCTGTCTTCAATTCATTTTCTTTCACATTTGGAAACAGACTTGTATGCTGAGTTTGTTATGTAACATGACTTTACGTTGAGAGAAAGAGTGATACGGCATTACAGATCCTGGAAGATGTTCCTTCAGCCCACTCTTCTCCTGAGAGGGCCAGAGACGGACCCCTCGCTTAGAAAAACAGACGCAGAGTGTCTGGGGTCTGTTAGTCTGAGGAGCTGTCTGGCATATCCGATAACCTGCGAGGGGGATAGAGGCAGAGAGACCCACTGTTCTGTCTGTCTCTCTCTCTCTCTCTCTGTCTCTCTGTCTCTCTCTCTCTCTCTCTCTGTCTCTCTCTCTCACTCTCTCTCTCTCTCTCTCTACATCACTGTACCCCACATTGTCTGTCTTTCTTTCTCTCTTATTTCCCTTTTGTTTTTCTGCATTTCTCTCTTTTTCTGTCTTCCCTACGAATCCCTTTACATTCCCTCTCTCTCTCTTTTCTCTTTCAGCATTTCTTTTCATGTTGTATTTAATTCTCTCTACACTTCCCTTTACACTCTCTCTCTCTCCGTCTTTCTTCTCTCTCTCTCTCTGTGGCCTCACTGTCACAAACTTCTTTCTTCCTTCCTCCTCATTTCCTTCCTTTGCTTTAAATAACATATTCCCTTCCTCATTGTTTTCATCTGTCTCTCAGCTCCCGTCTCTCTCCCTCTTTCCTCTCTCACTTTGTGTCTGTCTTTCTCTCTGTCTCTCACTCTGTCTGTCTCTCTCTCTCACTCTCTGTCTCTTTCTCTCTCTCTCTCTCTCTCTCACTCTGTCTCTCTCTCTCTCACTCTCCCTCTCTCTCTCTCTCTCTCTCTGGAAGAGGGAGGTCGGTGTGAGATGCGCTCTGTTCCCTCCTCTGCTCGAGTGAGAACAGGCAGGAAGTGCAGCTGTGGATGTTAGAGCTCTCTCAGGTCCACTGGTGGCTTTTTCCTACTCGTGGCTCTGGTTCTTACCAGATCACTCCTAGAGCTGTAGTAGATTTTTGCTTTTCTGCTGGAACTGTTATATGCGCTGTAGCTAACTGTTTTGCCATGCATTGACATTTGAACACTTTTTGTGTTTGGCTGCAGTGAGGACGTTAGCAGACATGGCTTCACGGTCATCGTGGACATGCGCGGCTCCAAGTGGGACTCCATAAAGCCCCTGCTGAAGATCCTTCAGGAGTCTTTCCCTTCCTGCATCCACGTCGCGCTCATCATCAAACCGGACAACTTCTGGCAGAAGCAGAGGACCAACTTTGGCAGCTCTAAATTCGAATTCGAGGTAAGGCATCAACACGGCAGCTTTTACTTCAAACGTGAGAAACAGCCATGAAAACGTGAACTGTACACACATTTTGGAACTGGATTTTGTTTCACTGTTTCAGTCTGTAAACCAAAGTATAAACTAGACTTGTTACAACACAAAAATATACAAAAAAAATTGGGATTAGCTCGGTCCTCTTTGTTCATTGTTTGCAAATGGGCTGCATTTCCTGAAGCTTGAATCTTGGTTGTTAGATGCTGGTCATTAGAAGCTCCCAACTGATTACAGACACAGCTGAAATAGTTTTATTGCTTTTTTTCAATCTTTTGTGTGAATGCTGAAATTTCCAGAAAGCTCAAATAAACAAATATTGCTCACTGCTGCCCTCTAAAGATGTTACAGCACCATTTTTTATTTTACATGACTTTCAATAAAAGAGGATTGTGTTATTTTATGTACATGCATTTGACTCCAACTCAAGATATGAAAAACTTTGATTGTTAAGCGAACAACTAAAGTCAACTCCGATATCTGCAGTGAGGCTTTGTAGAAACTTGAGTTAACACTGTATTAGTATATCGTCGCGACCTATTTTTGGTATTTATGTCTTTGTGCCAACACCAGCACTGCCTTTTTCCCTATAGGACCGTTTCATAACAAATGCATGAAAGTCACATGACAAACACAACGAAACCCTTAACCCTTAACGTAACGCCTTAATTTTGCCCCTTAAAATGACCTTAATTTTGACCATACGGGAAACGAAGGAAAATTAAGGCAAAAGTGCATAGATTAAGGCTGAGTACGGGCTAAAACTACTGAATTCCACTTACTTTGCCCCTTAAATATTAGAACCTCCTGAATGAATGCCTTAAATTGAAGATTAAGGGGTTTCACACTCACACCTTAAATATAATTTTGAGGTGAAATTGAGGGGCCGGTTTCACAAATTTCAGTTCATTCAATTGAAGGGGTTTGGTGTATTTTCAGGGGTCGATTAAGCACATTTTAAGTACATTGTGTTTCATAAAGAAATTAGTCATTTTCTATTTATGTACAGTACAGAACAGTGATTTGAGCACACAGCAAGGAGGAGCGCCAGGCTGATTTTTGACACCTAGTTCTTGGACCGCTCTCGTTTTTCCTCGAGAGAAAGCAGCTATGCACAGATGATGGCTTTCTGGAGCATGCTCGGTGCTGCTGAGAAACTAGAGCTGTTAAAATTAGTGCTGACCTATTTAAGGCGCGAGAGAGATAGAACCACAGCTTCCTTCGGTGAGGTTAAGGGTCCAGTCTTCTGGAGTGAAACTGAGGCACGGCTCTGCATGAAATTATAACTCTTATGAAACCGTAATTGCTGTTACACGGTCAATTAAGCATTTATTATCAAACATCCCACGAGCTGACACAATGCCTAGTAATGTTATAAAGTCCCCACAGCTGTGTGCTTCAGAGATGCCTATGAATGTGCTCCAGATTTTTAATGCAGTTAGAGGTTGCTGTGCATATAACTAAGGGACTCTCTGGGGTGTACCTCTCAAAAAGCCCCTTTTTTAGAGTCAGCTGTTGTTTCTGACAACATGACCTGTGTGGAAATCTCTGGAATGTTCCCTGGCTCCGCTTAAGTAAAGCACTGGATGTAAATGATCTGACAAGGAGAACATTCCCGGTGCGAACGGGCCCCGATTGTGTTGTTTTCAAAAACGCTGTTCCTGGACCATGGAAACCTCCCACTGAGCGGATGACAACAGGAAAATGTGCTGGGACACAAAGGCCGCCCTGATATCACACTGGTAGCACTCGCTCAGAACTGGTCTTCTGTCCAAATGAGAAAAGGTCATATTAATACTCTGATGGAAGTAGATTTATAATGTATTAAAGGAATTACTGTGTTATGTATCATACTGTAATTGGTTTCTAGCAGGGCCTCCAGTAAAGAACGTGAGAAGATCAGCCTAGCAACATTCATAACATTTGCTTTAAAAGCGTTACCGGCTGAATTTCTCATTAAAGCTGAGTTTTCTATTGCTGCTAATGCACCAATCAGCCATAACATTAAAACCAGCGACAGGTGAAGTGAATAACGTTGATTATCTTGTTACCATGGCTGGGTCAAGGTTTTGTGGGGCGTTCCCAGTATGTGCCTACCAAACGAAGAGGAATTGTAGTACAAATCGCTGGAAGAGTTAATGCCAGTTTTGATAGAAAGGTATCCAAACACACGGTGCATCACAGCTTATTGTGTATGGGGCTGCGTGGCCACAGACTGGTCAGAGTGCCCATGCTAACCTCGGGCCACAACTGAAATCACCTACAATGAGCATCAGAACTGGACCATGGAGTGATAGAGGGAGGAATCACTTTTTCTTTTACTGACAAATCACTTTTTCTTTCACGAGAGAAAGTCAGTCAGCCCAAAGATGCCTAAAGATGTGTTGTAGCGCTGTCCAACAAAGTCAGATAAAGATGAATCTACGTTGTTATTTGCTTATCTAATTGCAGTCATGCACGTTCTGTTGGTTTTATGCACATTTTTTTTGTTTAAAAGAGTGATGGATACGCCTCTAGACCTTTGGGCATTCAAATTGTCTGGGCCAGCGTTAGTAATAAGCTATTATTAAGACGCAGGAACAGAATGGCTGCGTCCGAAATCGCATCCTTCCCTACTATATAGTATGCGAAAAACAGTATGCGAGGCGAGTAGTATGTCTGAATTCATAGTATTCGAAAAACAG
>JBBIGA010000007.1:23657074-23670478 GCA_037576975.1 Alestes dentex | reverse complement strand
GAGCTCGCTTTGTGCACTGGGACACAGTCATGCTGGAATAGAAAAGGTTCTTCCTCAAACTGTGTCCACAAAGTTGGCAGCATAGTGTTGTCTAAAATGTCCTGGTATGATGAGGCGTTACGATGTAAAGGAAAGTAAGGGGCCTAGCTTGAGACCTGAAAAACAGATGTGTCCCAATACTTTTGTCCATAGAGAGTACATTATTAATACATTTTATTTGAAAAGCGGCCTTCAAAACACTCAAGGACACTGTACACAACAAAATGATAGAAAGAACAAGTGTAAGAGCAGACTTTTATTGCAGTTACTGTGCCTTTAAGACTGCTGTGTGTAAAATGGTTGGAATTAGCTGCCCTGTATTGTGCCTCGTTTAAAACTCTCCTTCAGCGTGTGTGGACAGAGCTAAATAGGTGAATAATAGGTGAATAAATGTAAATGTGGCATCACAAAAACAGTGAATTCAAAATGCAATTTCTTTAAATGGACCGAACTGTCAGTGAATGGTACATTTTGAAACATTTACGGTGTTTGCGCACCACATCAAGAGCTTTAATTTCAAGAAAGCAAGGACAAGTGGTTTTCCTTAGTACTGGACCTTTAAAATGCACCAAACGTGGATCCCACGCAAAGGGATTGTATTTATTTTTGCTGAGAAAATGAGAAAATGTCATTTGCAGGTGTGGCCAAACTTTTGACATATCCTGTATATAGACACATACACACACACACACACACACACACAGTCTGATGCGTTTTCACATGCACTACATGTGTGCAATACTGCATGCGCCTTTATGATCCTAGTAAAGTCCTGAGCATCTGGTTCTCTTAATGCAGAGTCTATCTGCATCTGGAGGATGACTTCACTGTCAGAGCCGTGCCGCAGTGGCTTGCGTTGCTCCAAAGCGCCCCCTCGTGTCTCTTTAGAGCAAGTGCAGGCACTGACCTAGATTTTGTTTACTGTCATTTCTCAGAGCCAGAAAAACATCCAAAAAAAGCCTTGTCTCTTTGGTTTGACCTTCAAGATTACATTGTTTTGGACAGTCTGCTGCAGGCCGAGTGCTGAAAAATAATCACGGGGTTGCTTCCTTGTTTCTTCCAGATCTGACCGTCTCCTCAGATAACTCCTAGTTCTCTGTATCTTTCCTCAGGTTCTGGACTGGATCGAGAACCATGGCGAGGCGTTCCTCAGTAAACACACGGGTGTGGGGAAGTCGCTGCACAGAGCCAGGGCTCTGCAGAAGCGGCACGAGGATTTTGAGGAGGTGGCACAGGTGAGAAGAATAACTCCATCTGTGGAGCACCATGTAAGAATCATGGCTTTCTTCACTTAAACCTCCAGACATTCTCTGGGGACAAATAAATAACACACAAATAAAAGAACACACCAATACACAAAAAAGCTGAGGGCTAGGTTGCCATTTTGAGGTTCATTAACAGAACTCTGATGATGTTTAGGTCGAGGGGCTGTGAATGCAATTGCGGAACCTTCAGCCTGCGCCTCTTTAGGTGGTCCATTGTGGATTTTGAGGAATGTTTAGGATCATTATCCTGTTGTAAAAGCCCCATCCTCTTTTCATCTTCAGCTTCATTTACAGACACTCTGAGCTTCGCTTCCAGAAGTTGCTATTTAATTCAATCTATTCTTCCCTGCAACAGTGAAATATCCAGAGAAGAGTTCTTATCATGAAGTTGTGCACCCTTTTTCTCCAAAAGCACCATCAAAGTTGTGTTTTAACTTTCTCAGTCCTCAGGTCTTTTTTCAAAAATGAACCAGGATTGTTGAGATGTCCCCTTGCAAACATCTGACAGTGAAAGTATTGGTGAGAATGCGGGACAGGTTTTCTTGAAGTGACTCCCCCATCAAGGCCATGTTTGTGCAGGTGTCTGCCAAATCTTCCTGAAGGTCTTTTTAGTCATACGAAGGTACTGCTTTGCCTTTCTAGCAAAGAAAACTTTGAGAGAACGACTTTCTTATGAGTCGTTTTCTCAAAGTTTTCCTCGTCTTCAAGACCTCAACTTGACCCTTGCTGTGAACTGCCACTTCATAATTCCAAAGCAAACTGAGGAAACAGCTACCTATACTTAATTTGCTGTCTTCGTATAGCCTTCTCCTGCTTTGTGGCTTTATTTATTGTCATTTTTTTTTAGCTGCTTGAAAGGAGCCATGCTGATTGTTGGCACAAGGTTTGAGGCGTGGAAGTATTTGCAAATCTCTTAAATTTGTGTTGCCTGAAGACTGTGAACAAGCCGGATGCCTAACAAGCTGAGACCATATCAGATCTCTCAAAAGGTTTTGCAAGGTGCTCCTTTCCCGTTTCTCTCTAACATGGTACAAAACAAAAACAGTACTCTATAGTCTTGCTATAAATGCTGGAAGGAATGTTTCATCTTCCGCTGCACGCCTTTTTGAGGTCAGGATGTCGTCTACTCGCATCCCCGTTTAAAGGAATAGTGATTTTGAAGTCTTAATCTTTTCCAATTTGGGCTGCCTAGTCGGACAGTTGGCTAGGAATGCTGCCCGCTGTCAGTAGGACCTGGGTTCAATTTGAAGATGCCACAACTGTCCCAATTATCCGAGGACTGGAGCCAGTTTGCTGTACTCTCACTGAGTGCACATAATGGCTAAGGCCATGACTTGGCGCAACCTCCAAATTCCCTTTGTAGCGAATTACTATCCATGGAACGAACATGAGTGACCTAATTACGTTAGAAATGGGACTAAGTTTAGTGGGATCGTTTCGTCTTTCGCGTTCTGAGGTGGGACAACATCGGAGACAAATGTTTTTGGGTAAACGACGCTCTGCGATTGAGACACTCTAGAAATGACTGGATGTGTACATCCATCAACTACCCGGCCCGCCCTTTCTAGCCGCTCTAAACATTCATCGACTTGAGTTTGTCTAGGCATTTGTCACAACATGAGGCATCATATTAGCGGCAGCTTTATTAGATTAATGGTAGCCTGCTTTACCTGTTAATGCTGCTGCATTCCTCTGGACTCAGGACTGAGCCTTTACCAAAGTCAAGCATGCTGCGTATCTGAGTCAGACCTTCTGGAACACTGATATGTTTTTTGTTTGTTTTTTTTAATGACCGCTGCTTTAAATGTTGCATTACACTCGACTAGCTACAATACACTTTCAACCCATTTGTCTCTTAGTGGACAGGCGCGGCAAGAAATAAGGAGCAATTCTTTGCTTTACTCTTGTTGTTACACCACCCAAAGGGTAGGCATGTTTTATTCAGTCCCATATTTTTTGACACCTTTTGGTTTCTCTCTTTTTGTTGTTCGGAAGATACAGTGGAAGAGCCTTGACCGTCTTTATTCCTCACTGATGATGTATACCTGTGTGGGTCTTTCATTCAGAACACGTACACCAATGCCGATAAGCTGCTGGAGGCTGCAGAGCAGCTGGCCCAGACCGGCGAGTGTGACCCGGAGGAGATCTACCAGGCCGCCCACCAGCTAGAGGACCGCATCCAGGACTTTGTGAGGCGAGTGGAGCAGCGCAAAGTTCTCCTGGACATGTCTGTGGCCTTCCACACTCATGGCAAAGAGGTGAGAGCGGGTCAGAAGTGGCAATGAAGGTGTTTGCAAATTTTCTTCTGTGGTTCTCAACCTAGTCTTGGAATGATCCTTACGTTGTATTGGTCACACTAGAGTCTGAACAGTGAAAACTGGAGGTTTTCCTGGCAAATTCAAGCAACATTTCTGGTGGTGGTGGTCTAGTGGGTAGGGCACTTGCCTCTGGACCAAGAGGTCATGGGTGCGAGTCCTACCTTCAGCACACCACCACTGAGTTCCTGAGCAAGACCCTTAACCCCAAGTTTCTCCGGGGAGACTGCCCCCTGTAGTTAGGGAGTGGAAGTCGCTTTGGATAAAAGTGTCTGCTAAATTCTGGACCAATCACATGTCTTTGTTGATTGACCGGATTTAGTATAAGAGGAGAGTTGTGTTAAGAATTATTGCCAAGTTAGTGCTTTAAGCGAGTTTGCGCTTGTAATATTCCCATTCTGTCTCCATTAGGAATTTGGAAATATGGTCAAAATATCTTCATTGTTGTACTGAACAACTCTGCAGCATGCAGAACTGTTAAGACACTTACTCTCTCAAGTTTTCAAGCAAAAACGTCCTTTGCCCCGAAAGTGAACCGTGTTTCGCCTTCGCGCTGTTGATTATGCATCATCTATGATGCCATAGTTAATAGCATAAAACGACGCTATGTTTAATGCATCCATATGGCGCGGTGTTGGCCATCTGCTGGCGGAGCTGTCGAGGAGGCTCGAGGTTCGGAGCGAGGTGTCTGTGTTTACGTGTGATGGAAAATGAGAAGTGTTGAGATGGAAAAGGGCTACGGGGCGGAGTGGAGAGGCAGCGCGGGGCTTGCTGAGACGTGAGCTCGGCTCTGTCGGGCGTGCCAGCTCAGGCAGATGGCTAATCCTGTGAGCTCACCCTTCACCAGGCCATTAAGAAAACAACAGTGGCCGGAAAGCCAAGCCTCGCTCCCTCAGCTGCCCGGCCCGCCCTTTCTAGCCGGCCTGACCGCTCGTCAACTCGAGTCCGTCTAGGCCTTTGTCACAACATGAGGCATCATATTAGCGGCAGCTTTATTAGATTAATGAGAACCTGCTTTACCTGTTAATGCTGCTGCATTCCTTCGGACTCAGGATTGAGCCTTCACCAGAGACACGCGTGCTGCATCTCCGAGTCGGACCTTCTGCCAGAAAATAAAAGCTGATTTAACACACCCTCCCGTCGTTCAGCTCGCTCGGCTCTTAGTGGACAGCCGCAACGAGAAATATTGAAATATTGGCTTCACTCCTGTTGTCTCGCCACCCAAAAGCTAGCCATGCTTTGTTGAACATAAGTGCTCATCCTCTATAGAGAACACGATTAGATTGTAAGATAATCAAGCACATTTTAGGGTACGATTTCTATTTATTTGCAGCATTTACCATAGATGAATAAAGTGAGATTTGTTTTTTTGCTAGTTTATCTTACATTTTCTACATTTCTATCTGAGGTCAACTTGTGGCGTAAGTGTGGTTTTATGTATCCACCCATCATAATTCATTTATACAGTACTCATTTTGTTAGCATGCCTTTAATACTTATACAAAATATATAAGTTGTGATTATAAATGCATTGGTTTCTGTGACATTAGGAAAGCTAAGTACTAAGGCCACACCTGCAGTGAACTACGTACGAGCAGCTTCGTTTTAATATATGGACTGTATTGACTGGAGAGTGAAGGTTGATTTGAAGCTTTAGCAGTGATTACTTATTAGATTAAAGCGCTTTCAAAACAAATAAAGAAAAGCAATGCAATTGTGTGACATGACATGTGCCGTTTAATTAGTTGACTAGTTTTGAAGACTAGTGTTGAAGACTCTTATTTCCAGTCCTGAAGACTCTTATTTCCTCCGCACGCCTGGTCTAGCTCATCGACTGATTAGGTCTTTATGAGCTGAAACTGTAGTGTTGAGTGGGTCCCTAGAACAGGGTCCGGAAAACAGCGCTCCTCCTGTTGTTGATGCACTGATGTACCCCGCAGTTGTGGACGTGGCTGGAGGAGCTGCAGAAGGAGCTGCTGGACGATGTGTACGCGGAGTCTGTGGAGGCAGTGCAGGACTTGATCAAGCGCTTCGGCCAGCAGCAGCAGACCACCCTGCAGGTCACCGTCAACGTCATCAAGGAGGGAGAGGACCTCATCCAGCAGCTCAGGTCTGTAGCTCGCACTGACTCGTCTCAGTTGACCAGCAAGGGCCGCATTCAGACTGCAGATGAAAATGAACTCCACTTCGGAATGCCATAATTCTGTAATAATATTTTGATATTATTTATTATGACGTTTGTAGCTGGAATTTGGCATCACCTACATCTTTTTGAGATACCGTCCAGCTTCCAATGCCAAAACGTCCATTCATTTCCATATTACTTTGTGATCGGTCGATCGGGGGCCGAGTATTTTTCCCGTTAAAAACAAATCATATTTGTGGTCGAGTCATCTGTGTAATACATGGGGAGTAAGACTGGAAGGTCGAGTCGCCTACAAAACGTGTGTTGGAGAGAGAGCCGTGCGACATCGCGGGTAAGGAGGCCGCAAAGTGACAAATCGCAGAGAAATACAAACATGAGAAAAAAAACATGGAGCGAAACAAACAGCTGAGTTATAAAAGACACTAAAGCTCTGGTCAGTTATTGAAAAAAAAAAAAAGGTGTGTCACTGTTTGTTGTGGTGTCATTAAAAATAATCAGACCGTAAATGTGGCTACATGTGCATTCAGCCATCTTTACCCATAAATGGCTTGGTTAGAGGCAGTGGTAAAGTGCAGGGGTAAAGTGTCGGCCTCTGAATCAGAAGATTGCTGGTTTGAGTCCACAAATTTAACAAACTTTTTTTTTTTTTGCGCATAAAACCAATGTTTGGTCTTCAAACACTGGTGTTCCAGCCACCACGCAATCACACTTCACATCTCGCGGAAGTGCATCTAGCCCTTTTTAATGTGGCCTGTCCCAACCCTGCTTGTGTCTTCACTGAGGTTCCCTTGAGCAAGGCATGGTCCCCACACGCTACTCCCCGGACGCCCTTCGTTGGTGGCAGCCCCCTGCCTCACTTGGTGAATGGGTTAAATACAGAGAAAGAATTTCATGTTATTCCAACTGTGTGCTGTGGTGTGATCAGGCGTGACTATAAGGGGCCACTTTACTTCACTCTAACAGCTGTCTGATTACACAGCTGACCCACGCGCACTAAAGAACAACATGGTTATCATCTGAATTTTCCTTAACAAATTCCTTTCAGATGATGTCAATCAGCTGTGTGAAGGAATTTAAACTGCAAGAGGAAACAACATAATTTCCGATCCGACTGTTCAGAGGTCGCATTGCTGTTTATCAGTTAGGTGCTTAAATCAATAGCTTAGTGGAAAATGGTCTTTTTGCACAATTTTCTCACCACGGCTGTCGTCGATCATCTGTTTTCTCCAGGCAAATTTTCACATCCAAACCTACAATACACACATACGCAATACACACATGAATAACAGTAATGTTTCTATTGTGTGTTACCTTTTTACGAGCAGAACACACACACACACACACACACACACACACACCTATATTTAATCCTCTCAGCAGCCTATAAAGAATCTGTTGCCCCAGTGCCTTTTGAGAACTCTATTGTTTACGTTCACAGCTGTATGCAAATGTGTTGGCAAATGTCAGGTTTTGTTTATTCTGTTAGTGAACCTGAGCACACATCCTCTGCAGCCTGCACACTTCTGCATATTTTAATATGCAATTGCTGTTTATTTGCTGAATTAAAGTAATGGAAAAATACAACATAAAATGTAGCCTGTGAAAAAGTTAAGGCACATGTGACTTTTTTTTAATTTTATTTCATCCCGTTATTGCATTATTAAACTGTTATGCACTGTATGCACTGTAAACTGTAGGAAAATGTCATATTTAGGCGTGTTTCGCTCATTTTCTTTAGAAAATTTAGAAATCGTCATTCGACCTGGGTTTTTGGCACACGACTGTACACTGACGGTTTCAACGGAATTGTCCAGTGTTTTTTCAACCTTATCGTTTTCTCAGACGTCTGTACCATGCAGCATGGACAAGAGGTTATGGAATGAACTTTAGAAATTTGTGGCTAACGAATTGAAAACCTTATTGTCTTTGGCGAAATAAAGATGCAGCCGAAGGAGATTATGTTAAGAAACGTTTCGGTATTTCCACGGTCTTTAACGCTCGTGATCTTGACCTACAGAGACTCGGCCATCTCCAGCAATAAGACGCCTCACAACAGCTCCATGGCCCACATCGAGAGCGTCCTGCAGCAGCTGGACGAGGCTCAGGCCCGCATGGAGGAGCTCTTCCAGGAGAGGAAGATCAAACTGGAGCTCTTTCTGCAGCTCCGCGTCTTCGAGAGGGATGCCATTGATGTGAGTTACCACGGTCCAGCTTCGTCTGTTTTTAGCCTGCGCTGATTCAGCTCGGCTCCGTGTCAGCAAAAAGGCTCCAGACTGACCTTAAAAACTGTATCAGTTGTTTAAATAAATGCTTCACCAGTTTAACCTCAAGAAGTACTTTATGTGGTATTAAATAGTTTAACCGGTTTAATTCATTTCAGATAAATAACTTGAATAAAACAATCCAAAACAGAATAAATCGGTTAGATTAACAAAAGCAGCGCAAAAACCGGCATGGACTTCTTACAACTTTGTTGATTGTTCCCTCTTTAGGTTTTAAACCCAGACACTGATAAAACAGACTACGTCCACTTCTACTTTTTAGAGACCCGTACCAGCACCTTACAGATGGAGTATACACTTGCAGTTTGTCAGTCATCCTACCTCATGAACTGTTGGACAGTTTCACTCAACAAGGCTGCTGTTGACCAGATAGACCACTGTTTGAGAATGTTTTTGTCATTCAGGAGATTTCCATTTTTCGTTTCCATTTTCCACTGCAATCATCAAAAACATTGGGGGTTTCATATTTATAATAATATAGTAACTATTGATTCGATGTCAAGCAAAACCGTTGAGTCATTGTAGAATTAGCTCTGGACTGGCTCTGAATTAACCAGCCAGATATCAGCATCAGCTGTCCAGTGTGAAAATATTTACCTGATGTCAGCCGATTGTCCGCCACTCAAAAATATCCGGTCAAGAGTGATTCTTTGGTTTCTTGATGAAAAGCTAGGAAATGACTTCAGTTGTGCAAGGAAGTACTGGTTCCTGATGAATTGGACGTTATAGGTCAGGGGTGTCAAGCTCTGGTCCTGGAGGGCCGGTGTCCAGCCCAGTTTGAAGGTTCTCCTACTCAAACACATTCACTAAACCTGAAAGTTAACTGGTGAGGTGAACCAGGTGTTTCTGAGCAGGGAAATCACCAAAACGTGCTGGACCACGGCCCTCCAGGACTGGAGTTCCACACCCCTGTTATAGGTTGGCTTACACACACACGTTGTACTTCAACAGATGAGCTTCAGTCTCCAAACGTGCACCAGCATGGTGTGGCAGTGAGGAATGGGTTTCTGATAAAGTGAATGTTATAGGTTGACTTTAACTGCACAAACTACTTCAACAGATGATCTACACTCTCCAGGTGGAGCAGGGCTTCCTGATAAAGTGGCCAGTGAATCCACTGGAGAGCATCCAGCCTGCAACTAAACGCCGTTTTTTTTTTGTTTTTTTTTTAATGTACATACCTGGCTAGTCCGACCAGTCTGAGAACCAGCCTCACTGCTCCTGATATATATTTGATATAATATAATGATATAATGTCTGGTCAACAGCGTTGATGAATAGGGTAGAAGGTGGCTGACTTTGGTTCTTATTCATGAAAGTGGTTTGTTGTCAAATCTAATTGAACAACAAATTTCATTTTACACGTTTCATGAATGTTTTTGTCATTCAGGAGATGTCCATTTTCCACTGAAATCATCAAAAACATTGGGGGTTTCATATTTATAATAATATAGTAACTATTGATTCGATTTCGGGCAAAACCGTTGAGTCATTGTAGAATTAGCTCTGGGCTGGCTCTGAATTAACCAGCCAGATATCAGCATCAGCTAAATCAGGTAAAAAATATTTACCTGATTTAGCCGATTGAGTGTGCACAGAGAAGTGCTCAAAATATCATGATTGCAGTCATTTTTCTATTCATTTTGCAGTTCCATTCCAGTACCACTTTGGTTTTTCTAGCAGAAGTGGATTTTTTGAACACTGATCAGAAATCATTGCTTTTGACCACTTTTCTATATTTAAATCAATGAAGACATGCTGTATTGGTTTTTTTTATTAGTTATTATTAGTTGACTAGTTTGAGTAGTGTGTACATACACTTAATTAATCACACAAGCTCTCATCTACTTTTTGTAATTCAGTGGCTCTGAAAGCCCTCAGTGCTGCCTCTTTGCACAAAAACAAGCGGGAGAGCGTCTGCACAGGTACTGTGTAGCGAACCTGTGGTGGACGTGGAGCTCCTAGGTTCACGGAGTGGAAGCCCTCAGCAGAGGTTTCAGATAACGAGAGTGTATGATTAGTCTGGCAGTCCAGCATACTGATTCCTAACAAGCCTATTTGTTCATCATACGAAACCTGACCCAGAGTAAACTGAATCCCATGAAGGACCGGGCTCTTTTGTGCCCCAGCCATGGCTCTGATGAAACCTGATCCTCGCCCTGCTATCGTTTTCATGAGGCCGCAGGAGCTGCCGTCAGTGGGGTCTTCAGGTGAAAGGAGCGATGTTTTGAGTGACGAGCGGGAACGTGTTTTCCCATCTCGTCTATAAGCTAGCTGCGGGGGATCGAGTTGCGAAAAAACCTTCTGAGCGTGGATAAATGTAAGCGATATAAGAGGATTAGCCTAATGCCCGGCGCGTTTACACGTTTAAAACTAATAAAAAAAGAAACGAAACGAAAGCAAGCCGCAAGGCCTAAGCCACTTACTCAGAGCTGGGTGGGGACTCGGCCGTCAGTCAGAGCGGTGTGGCGCCGGAGCATGCAGGCGGGCGTGTGTGTGTGTGTGTGTGTGTCTCCAAAACACTCCTCAAACACACCCTCGGCACTGTGCTTCCTGACTCCCGCCAGACCCGCTGCATGTCTCCCACCGTCCGTCTGACTTAGGGACCCTAACCGAGGATGAAGATGTTTCTTCACGTTGATGGTCGGATGCTTCATGGCTGCAAGGAAACAGAGTATGTTTTTCAGCTTCCTCAGGACTGAGGAGAGCGGTTAACACCTGAACTCTAGACTTTTTATTCAACATTCAGTCTTAAGACATGAGTGAACTTTGTTGTTTTAAACCGACAAATGATTCAAGTGCTATGAACGCCTAAGTAATGTAAAGCAATATATGGGCCCTTAAGGTGAAAGGGGTTAATGGGCTTTGAGAACTACGTTGTGTTTGTGTGGAAGCACCTATAAAGGGGGGGGGGTTTATTGTCGCAGAGTCTTGTCCTGGAGAGTGAATGCAGGAGCTACAGTGTCGCACAGATTTGATTTTCAAAACCGTTCAAATGACGTGATCTATAGGATTGTGCTGGCGTGATAGATGTATGTCCTTGAGACCAGTGTAAATAGCAAAGGTGATGCAGATGTGGGGTAAAGATCGCAACTTTACACGAAGAAGTGCTTTAATGGAAAGTAACAGAAAAAGGTTTTGGTCATTTTCAGATCATTTGCATTGCTTCCGTTTCAACACAGTGTTAAGGAGAGCAGGTATTGTTAAATTATGTCATGAAAAGAAAGAAAGAAAGACTACACATATGGAGATACATGTTATTGTTTCTCCGGCAACAGCAAAAAACGCGTATCTTCGTCAGTCCCGTTGGAAAAACATCTCAGACGCCTCTTCGTGAAGGTCTTTGAGAGAATGCCAGGAGCGTGCAAAGCTGTGCTGAGACAAAGAGGAGCTACCCTAAAGAATCTAAAGGAGGAGATAGTCTGGAATTGGCTGGACACGTTTTACTCCCGGCACAACCATGTTCTTTCCAGTTTTGATGTGAACACTCTAGAATGTGAGCAATAGTAAAATCCGAGTAGGTGTTTCTCGTGCCAGACTTACTGTCTACCCAAGACTGTACAGACGCGGTGTGGAGTCTTAATTGAGGAGGGATATAAAAAAAAAGAACTGGCACTGGGACAACTGGCTGGGTTTTTTGTGATTCATACAGTCTTGTTTTTTTTCCCCACTGTGATGTGCTCTGTACTGAAATGTCTTCTATTGTTCTTTGAGAAATGTCCCAGCTTCTTCATTTCAATGTCGAAGTTGCGTTTATCTGTGTCTGGTAACTCTGTGGCATTCTGGTGTGACGCAGTGGGGATTTTCCTCTCGTTTAAGAGGAAAGCGAACATTCCCAAGACAGGCAGGTCCGATATGGTTGTAAAGTCTGAGCCAGATTCAAATGCTCAATACCACATACATACATCAGTTGATTAAGAGGTCAGGTTAACTTGCAGCGTGCCAGCCATAGACTGCTTCTACATGATGTAGAATACACAGTGGAATCATTGATTATTGCTTTTATTTTGAAGAATATTAGTCTATTAAGCATGATGCACTTTATATTCTGCATGTTATTTCCATTCTACAAGAGAAATAAACAGTTTCATTGATTTGTTTACTTATTTAATAAGTAAAATGAATAATTGATGTGTTATTGATTATTAATGTATAACTTCAGATCTATGTTTTAAATTGTTCATAAATTATTTGATATTTTGAATGATTAAATCTGTAGTATGTTCATCATTATGTAGTCTAGCAGTGGCTTTGCTGGTAGAGGTGTGTGTATGCGTGTCTGTGTGTGTGTGTGTGTGTGTGTGTGTGTGTGTGTGTGTGTGGGGAGACGGTGTTATAATAATAAATAGTGCTGAAGTGGTGCAGCTTAATAACAGCTCTCACTGCCAGTGGGACACAATATATACACACTCACCCTCATAAACACACACACACACACACACACACACACACACACAAACACACTTTGTTCAGTCACCCTGCAGTGTCTCATTTTGGTTTATTAGGTCATTTTAGATTTTGTCAGTGTCAAAACCCAAAACTCCATTATTTTAAAAAAAGTCCTCAACATTAGGGCTCTTAAGTAATGAAGAATGGCCCCCGTTTGGGTGAACAGTGTGGCTGTTCCTCCCCCAGTGATGCTGGCCTGCATGGGTGTGTGTGAATCTGACAGCGAGTGTCTCCTCCGAGCGTGTTGAGCTGTCGAGTGAAGGCTCCAGTTCATGAGGGAGTCTGTGAGTCTGAGTCTTCACCCTCCCGGCATCGGGGGTCTCATGTGATGGGGAGTCTATTTCATGGCAAATGGGCCTAAAAAAATGGTTCAGAAATTGATCGGTTACCATTTTGGAGTCTTACTACTTAAAAACAAAAACAGGGAAAGTGTGGATATGAGAAATGATATGAACAAAACAGGATAAGTAACATTAGTAGGCAAAATAAGTCAAATAAAAAGTCAGTGGGCAAAAAAAAAAATGCCTTAACATGAGAATGGGTTTTTTTTTTTTGTTTTCAGGGTACACTAGACATTTAGCTTGTTTCTTTTCTCCCAAGTCTTTCTTTTTTTTTTTTTTTTTGCTTAATATAAGCATTTCTATTTCATTTCAGTATGTACTCAGTCTGTTGCAGTACACTAGGTTTTGTTCCAAGATTGAGGGCATGCAGTACTTGCATATTGGTCTGGTGTGGAGTAGTGTTGTTTTCGCCAACGAAAATTATGACTAAATATCGCCGTCAACGAACATTTATCACGTGACAAAAACGAGACGAGACGCAACGCAAATGCTGGTCATGTGACGATAACGAAACGAAATATATAATGTAATATTGTTAACGAATAAGAACGAGACTAAATGTGGTTT
>JBBIGA010000007.1:23642605-23653714 GCA_037576975.1 Alestes dentex | reverse complement strand
GTGTGTGTGTGTGTGTGTGGTGTGTGTGTGTGTGTGTGTGTGTGTGTGTGTGTGTGTGTGTGTGTGTGTGTGTGTGTAGATATTCTGAATGAGCTGCTGCAGAGGGAGAACAGAGTTCTACATTTCTGGACCATGAGAAAGAGAAGGCTCGACCAATGCCAACAGTATGTTGTGTTTGAACGCAGCGCCAAACAGGTCAGTAGCACTTTACTGTGCACTTTTCTGTACTATACACTTTACTGTACTGTACACTTTACTATACACTTTTCTGTACTATACACTTTACTGTACTGTACACTTTTCTGTACACTTTTCTGTACTATACACTTTTCTGTACTATACACTTTACTGTACTGTACACTTTTCTGTACTATACACTTTACTGTACACTTTTCTGTACTATATACTTTACTGTACACATTTCTATACTGTACACTTTACTGTACTGTACACTTTTATTTACTATACACTTTACTGTACACTTTCCTGTACACTTTTCTATACTATACACTTTACTGTACACTTTACTATACTGTACACTTTACTATACACTTTACTGTACTATACACTTTACTGTACACTTTACTGTACTATACGCTTTACTGTACACCTTTCTGTACTATACACTTTACTGTACTATACACTTTACTGTACACTTTTCTGTACTATACACTTTACTGTACACTTTCCTGTACACTTTTCTATACTATACACTTTACTGTACACTGTACTGTACTGTACACTTTACTGTACACTTTACTGTACACTTTACTGTACTGTACACTTTACTGTACACGTTTCTGTACTATACACTTTACTGTACTATACACTTTACTCTACACTTTACTCTACACTTTTCTGTAGGTTACCTTGACCATGTTAGGAAAAGGGGCATTGAAAATATTTTTTTCCTTTAGTTGCATTCACCACTTTTTATTGTAATAAACTTAGCAGATACAAATTTTAGGCAAGAAAAAGATAACTCTGTAGTAGCCAAAACAAAGCCATCAGACAGTGAATCATGGTGGCAATGGGCAAAAAAAGACATTCTGAATGAATGAATTAAAGCGTTCCTGTTAAAAATTTGTGCAAGTTACAGACTGACAAACAGAAAGCGACCCGATACAGATACCGATACGACTGTGTCACCAGTGTGATGGAAGTAGTGGAGTGGAGCTGGAGCTTTTCCATGTTACAGCTGAGTGGTACTACATTCCCAGAATACGTGGTAATAATTGGGGGGGGGTGAGGCTCCCCTACACATCACACTTCTGACTCATTTCTTTCAGTGTCTGTATTGGGTCAAACCTAGCTCAGCAATAAGAATCAGAGCAAGGTTTGCACCAAAAACACAAACATGATTTGCTAAAATACAAAACATGATTTTCATAAAGATGTATCTTTATGAAAAGAACAAATATGGACCCAGGCTGTTAAGATAATAATGAATTCTAAAAAAACAAACAAAAAAAAACTGGCCACGGACCATAGAGCTGCATTCTTTGACTTTCTCACACTCTCTCACCATCTCTTACTTGCTCACACACAGATTCTCTCACACACACACACACACACACATTCTTTCTTTAGGAAATATTAGCTGATGTTAGAAAACTGGTTAAATACGCTTGTTGTACAATATTAAGAGAATTTGACTTAATTAACCACTCAAGCTGGATGTAGAATAAACTCCGACTGTTAGATGAATGAGAGGAGCTGCCTGCTGAGAGACAAACGGTTCCTCACCTCTGAACGCAGGGAGTGCTGCGGGTTTAAACTTGTTTTATTAATTCAGAATTTGTAGTAATGTACCCTGCTGCTGAGGCCCCTTTAGCCATGTCTCCAGCATGTTCTTATGTTTCTCAACACTCTTCTCAGCATGCACATATTTCTGCACTCCAAGCGTACTGTTAGTTTGCAGCTGACACACTTTCTCTCTAATTTAACGTGAAGTGCTCTCTTACCAGTGCTATAGATCATGTGGCATTTCTACCATGTTTCAGATATTTCGATTTTGTTTTTTCTCTTGAAGTTGCACAGCATGCAACAACCTTCACCCAATTAATGGTTAATAATTTAACAACATTTTTGCAATTGATTTCTACTGACATTCATATTTGCCGACACTCTACTCTGCATTTCAGTATTCATATCGTTTATCATGAAAACATGGGCCTAGTGTCGTGTGTAATGTGTTTATGGCACTTTTAAGAGCTTGCGGTTTTTCGCTGCAACTTACAAATTGTCGCTGTCAGAACACAACTGAAAATGAGAGTGATGGCTTTGAATAATGACTTTGAATGAAAATATAACAATTTTATTATGGGCCATTTGTACTGATCTGTTCATCATCAAATTTTGACACCAAAAAAACGGAATGGATTTTACGTAAATATTCGTGTTTTCCCTGCTCCCAACACATCCAAACCAACTAATCAGCTAATTACCCAGGTGTCTTTGAGTTGACGTGGTGTGTAAACACTAAAAATGTGCAGTGCAGGATGTACTTGAGAACCACTGGTCTATAGTGACAGCCCTAATATACAGGAAGTTGAGTTTCAGTGGTACCTTATGGTGTAGAAGTCAACAAGCGAATCCATACACAGTATTCTAGTCAGTGCACTGGACTGTCTGGACAACAGCCTCAACAAATAGCAGGTGGAACAAACAGCATTCGTTTGTGTTTGGTTTGAAACAGCTTCAGGCCACAGAGGCTATTTATGTGGCAGCATGGACTCGTAGTGAAACTGAGACTCCTGTAATGAAGTCCAGCGATGTCTTTCAGGGTTAGTGGTTGCCTGTGCTATGTGATTGATGTGTGTTACCTTGCCTCAACATAGATGTAACAGACACAGTTGCAAGGCCTTTGAGTAAAAAAAAAAAACAAAAACAAACAAACCAAAAAACCCAATATGGACAAAAGTATTGGGACACCTGTTTTTCAGGGTTTGGGCTAAGCCCCTTACTTCCAGTGAAGGACAATCTTAATGCTTCAGTATACCATGGCATTTTGGACACCACCATGCTTCCAACTTTTTGGAAACAGTTTGAGGAAGAACCTTTTCTATTCCTGCATGACTGTGTCCCAGTGCTAAAAAGCAAGCTCCATAAAAACATGGCTGGATGAGTTCAGAGTGTAAGAACTTGACTGGCCACACAAAGCCCTGACCTCAACCCCATCCAGCACCTTTGGGATGAACTGAGATTGTGCGTCAGGCCATCTCATCCAGCATCAGTGCCTGACCTCATAAACGCTCTACAGAATGAGTAGGCACAAATTCCCACAGAAACTCCAACATCTTACAGAAAGTCTTCCATATTAAAGTCTATGGATTTGAATGCAGCGTTATTAGTGTCCCTGGTGGTGTAATGGTCAGGCGTCCCAATACTTTTGTCTATACAGTGTATGTGAGTGTATAAATATGTATGTATATATTTATACATGCACTCATAGTATAATAGTAGTAATATACAATCCTCCTTACATCTGTACTTTTAGCTTAGCAATACACCTGTTGATAGCAATTGCCAATAGTAAAACAAGTAAAACTACAACTATTGTGTATTCTTATTTTGCACTGGGACTTGTAACGTTTTACTTTCACTACTATCTGTAGAGCAGATATTATTTGAGTGGTGGACCGTTCTCAACACACTGACATGGAAGTGGCACGTTAGTGTGTGTGGTGCTGGTACAAATGTATCATGGTTGAGGTTGGTTCACTACCCAGAAAAGATCAGCCAGAAACTGACCGCTGATGAAAGATTAGAGGATTGTGAACACAAGCCGTACATCAACAACTGGGCTACAGTCGCTAACGGCACGCAGCACGTTGGAGCGACGGGGAGGAGGGGTTTCTAATAAAGTGTGGGTGTGTTTTCCTTCAGAGAGTGGACGGATTGGCAGTGCGGGGTGATTGTGTAGATACAGTGAGAGCTATGCTGTGGGGTATGTTCAACATGAGCATCATCTCCCCACAGCTACAATTACTGACCCTGTTCTTAAGCCCTGCAAAATTACAGTGCAGCAGCTCGCTCCCGTCTGCCTGTTTATGTGTTTAAAGCTTCAGCGTGCTTACGCTACTCCATAACAACCCATTCAGAAACAGACCTAAAAAGACCTTTTCCTTACTGTCGCGTGTGAAAGTCAAACAACGGAAACGTTTAGGCTGTGCGTCTGAAGAGCTCTTGCGCCCTCTTGTGGGGAGAGAAGAGTCTCTCTCTCTCTCTCTCTCTCTCTCTCTCTCTCTCTCTCTCTCTCTCTCTCTCTCTCTCTCTCTCTCTCTCTCTCTCACTCTTCTGTCTTTTTCATCTCTTACTGTCTGTCTTTCTCTCTCTCTCACACACACACAGACACACACACACTTACTTTATTTATTTATTTATTTTGGGTTTTCTGGGGGAACCCCCTGAAACTCAATTCCATGACTCATTTTATGATGTTTTCACTGTTGTTTTGGGTGGATGGGTGGGATGGACGGACAGACAGACGGACAGTGGCGGTGAAGGCACTGAATTAAGATTGTCCCTCTGTCTGTGTGCAGGCTCTGGAGTGGATCCATGACACGGGCGAGTTTTACCTGTCCACACACACGTCCACGGGCTCCAGCATCCACCACACACAGGAACTGCTGAAAGAACACGAGGACTTCCAAATCACGGCCAAGGTGCGTGTGGTGCGCATGTTTTTTTTTTTTCTTCTCCCCATGATCTGTACTGTGGGAAACAGTGGTAGGTTATAAAACAATGGCAACAGTGAAACTACAAAGGAAACAGGAAAAGATGTTGCTGTACTTTAGTGAGAGATGGAGAATCTGACACTTCACAAGCAGAATCTTCATCAGACAGTACAGAGATCTGATCAGCCGCAGAGGACTGTGGGCTGACTTCTGAAGTATTCTAGGCCTCAGTCTTTGACTGATTGAAGCACAAACTGTAGCTAATTGTCATAAAGCTAATTGACAAAGAAACATTTTCTCAACGACGACGACAGCTACATCTAGCCGTGTGTCCAGCTAGCCTCGGGTTAAACAATAAACGTAGGTCTCATATTTGGGGCAAGATTTCTGCGCTTATCCAGACAACTTGAGCCCTAACTCAACCAGGCCAATAGGAAACGAGCTGAAGGACGTTCCTGTTGGACAATCCTTAACTTTGGGCTCAAGTTATCTGGCTAACTGAGAAATCCTCCTTGGTGAAATACCAGAAGGCTGTACAATTGGACAATAGTTATCGCTAAGCTCAGTAGGGTGCTGTGATTGGACTGTGAATGTGGTGATTACCCCCAAGTTCAGCAGAGCGCTGCATTATATTTTATGATCACTGCCCACTTTTTTTTTTTTTTAACAAAAACTCAGTGTGTGTGTGTATGAACTAGTGTGAATTCAGCATTGATTTCGCAAAACGCAAGTCCTCAGTACAAACTGTTATTCAGTTAAGAGATCATCGAAACAATATAATGAAGGCTTTCCATGTGTCGGTAATGACTGTTTTCATTGTCCCAGGAATGAAAGTTGTTATTGCTTTCAGTCACCATAGTGTAGTGCTTAAATTAGTAAGTTATTCTGAGAGATTAGTCTGCAGAGTAGTTGTTTGGGAAAGCTGCAATCTGTATCAGACCGAGCCATACGGTATAATTTTCATTACTGGAAATCACAGTCTCTCTCTCTCTCTCTCTCTCTCTCTCTCTCTCTCTCTCTCTCTCTCTCTCTCTTTCTCCCTCCCCTCTTTCTTTCTCTCTCTCTCTCTCTCTCTCTCTCTCCTCTCTTTCTCTCTCTCCTCTCTTTCTCTCTCTCCTCTCTGTCCTCTCTTTCTCTTTCTCTCTCTCTCCTCCCTCTCCTCTCTCTCTTTCTCTCTCTCCATCTCCCTCTCCTCTTTCTCTCTCTCTCTCTCTCTCTCTCTCTCTCTCTCTTCATCTCTCTCTTCCTCTCTCTCTCTCTCTCTCTCGCTCTCTCTCCATCTCTCTCTCCAGCAAACTAAAGAGCGGGTGAAGCTGCTGATCCAGTTGGCGGATGGTTTCTGTGAGAAGGGCCACGCCCATGCCAGCGAGATCAAGAAATGGGTCACCTCAGTGGACAAGCGCTACCGGGACTTCTCACTCCGCATGGACAAATACCGCTCCTGCCTGGAGAAAGCGCTGGGCATTTCGTCCGATTCCAACAAGGTGGTGAGTGCGTACGCGTGTCTGAGTGTGCGCCTTCGTGTCTATTCAGCTACGAAGGCGTAAGGATGCTCTGTAGTTATGAGAGTGTGGAACTGAGTGAGGGCCTACCCACTGGGCCTGGGAGTTTAAGAGATAAACGAAATGACTTATGAACTAAACGACTGTGCATTATGACCAACAAAAGTGTGTGTGTTTCGATGGCTTGGTTCGAAGAAGAGTTTCACAGAGTTTTAGAATGCAGTGGTTTGAGGTGAGGGCCCTGACCGTGTCTTTTTTTTTTTTTTTTTCCACTCAGAGCAAAGATTTGCAGCTGGACATCATCCCGGCCAGCGCCCCCGGAGCAGAGGTCAAACTCCGAGACGCCAACCATGAGCTCAACGAAGAGAAACGCAAGAGCGCCCGCAGAAAAGAGTACGTCCGCTGCTCTCCCCCCACCAGCACACACACAAACTCGCACAAAGCGAACCAGTAAAGAGCGGTCCCGAAATAGACGCGCTACTGTAAAGGCAGCTCAAAGGCAGTCCGCGAAACACGGACACGTATAATTTTCTTTTTTTTTTTTGTTTTTGTCCGTTCGTGGCAGAGCATCTGACCGCACCAGTTCTGTTTTCCTGAAGCACTTTTTAAAGACACTGACAGAAAAGCCTGCTGCCGTGTGCTTGTCTCCCTGTACAGGTTCATAATGGCTGAACTGATTCAGACGGAGAAGGCCTATGTGCGAGACCTGCGAGAGTGTATGGATGTGAGTAGACCTGTCGGATACGTGTTGGTACCAAAGGCGCTGGAATGGGAGGCGTCCCAATGTCCACTTCACGTTACATGATGAGTTTAAAATGGACAGCACTGAGTGGTCAGCTGATACTTTTAATTCCGTTGAAGTGTGATCTAAGATGACCTTTACTTCATAGCCTAATTTCTTTATCTATTACATTTATTAGGTTTGATCTACAGTTTAAAAAAAAAAGATGCCACAAAGGAGGTGATGCCTTTAGTGCCCCAAAGAATCATATGTATCAATGGAGATGTAGCCTGGAAGAGTGAAGAACTTTTTAACATAATGTGATGTTTTTTTTAATAATAGTTTTTATACGCTCCTATGCAAAGACTGTGATTGTAGAGTTGATGTGTGATTTGTCACCCTCTATCCCACTCACCATTGGTCAGCTTCTGACTACAGGGCCGCTGTTGACTAGATGATATTTGTGTACTGGACAGGTCCCAACACAGCAGCGATACTGAAATGATAGTGGTGTGTCAGAGTGCGTGGACTTGGTGCGACTGTATCAGGCACAGTTGTTGTTAGAACTCCAGGTGTTGCTGGAGGTCTAACACACATCAGTCTCACTGCTGGGTTGAAAGTGACCCTCCATCCAAAAATATCCAGCGCTGTGGTCAGAAACGGACCGCTGGAGGCAAAGCCATGAGAAGAATAGGTGCGTTCTGAAAAAAGGAAAGAGCACGTTTGTGTGTGTCCCACAGCCAGACTGAAACAAGCCCCTTTTTGTTCCAGACATACCTTTGGGAGATGACCAGTGGAGTGGAGGAGATTCCTGCAGGAATCGTCAACAAGGAGCACATCATCTTCGGCAACATGCAGGACCTCTATGAGTTCCACCACAAGTCAGTGGTCGTCTACACTGTTCTGCTGTCTGGAAATAGCCTGGTTTCCCCTCACATTTGTGTTTCTTTTGTTTAAACTCTTGGGTGGACAGAACCAAAGAAGAAAGCAGAAACAGCAGAGCCAATCGAATAAAAACGATGCAATTATAGTCTTATATAGTTTATATTATTTTGGTCACGCTGCTTCTACTCTCTTCTCTTGTTTTGTACACTTGGCTGCTGTAACAATGCACATTTTCCACCTGTGAGCCTAATAAAGGGTTGTCTTATCTTATCTGATCTTATCTTATCTTATCTTTCATTCTCTTCTCAGTATTTTCCTGAAGGAGCTGGAGAAGTATGAACAGCTGCCAGAAGATGTTGGCCACTGCTTTGTGACGTGGGTAAGTGCCCGCAGCCGTCTGGAATAAGTTTGGGTTGACAATGATATAATATGTGTATTGAGACAAAGTACCAAGTAGGCTACAGACTAGGGATGCGCGATAATATCGGAATCATTTCAGTACTGGGAGATCATTGCTTGAAAAAAAAAAACAAAAAAAAAAACAATTCCAAACTGATATTTTCTCATATTTTTTGTATTTCAGAATAACTGTGGAATCTTTTGCTAAAATTGTATTAATATTATTGCATTTTACCCCTATAGAAAAAAAATATTATAATTCTCCCTAATCGTAATGCAGATAAATGTAGCGCCAGTTTCGACATATTGTAAATGTTTATGTATTTGTATCAGTAGATGTGCACATGGATGTTATTGAATATCTGCAAATGCACCATATTGGAGAATTCATACTTAAGACAAACATGAGAGAAAAGTACAAAATGCCATCCTGAGGTTGATATTAAAGGAAATAGAGTTTCTTTGAAAAAAAAAAAATTTCCTAGACAACAAGTGCTGCTGGAAACTTTTCAACATCGTGGCGTGGCCAAACAGGGTGTATACCTTTTAAATATGAATGATAATATTATATAACCATATATCACCACAGTTTGTAGAGAGACTTGCCTCTGCAGGTCAAGACTTAGTGAGTTCTGCAACTTATACAACGTATTAAAACTAGTGAATCTGCACGTTCAGTTTTTTTTTGTTTTTTTTCTAGCACAATGGTGAGACGTCTCAGAGGAAGTCTTAGAAGAAGGCTTTTCTGCTTTATTCCGAGTTAAAAAATCCTCCCACACGTAATGCTAATGTGCGGTGTGGGGGCTGTGGCAGTGAGGGATCCGCACTCTTTAAATAAACTCCAGATTAATGACGATAGATCCACAAGCAATACGTCTATTTTCGTCCATCTGGTACTTAGCGGTGTGTCAAAGGTTTATGCATGAATGATTGAAATTGGTTTGTAGGATGAGTATAAATAGAGACCACTCTCAGGAACAGTTGTTGGTTATGTACCGTTTCCTGTTTTCCAGGCGGATAAGTTCCAAATGTACGTGAACTACTGTAAGAACAAGCCAGATTCTACTCAGCTCATTCTGGACCACGCGGGCCCCTACTTTGACGTAAGTGTGAAAAACAGCAGTCTGTTCTTATGAGGAGCTGAGATATAAAGATGTGATGAAGAGATCTGGACTAATTATTATTTTTCTGTTGGTTGGATTTACCTTAAATGATTTATTTTAAAGTCATTGCCAGGGTTCATTTTGTTCTCAGTGCATGAAAAAGAGGTGATAGCTAAATAAAAATGCACCTTTGAAAAGAGAACACACACACGGGTGTTCTGACGAATTGTGCTGCTTTGCCGGAAAATGCAGCCGGGAAATATATATTTGATTTAAATGAGAAGAGCCTAGATATACAGACTTTAGAGGTGCGTAGAGCCAGTTTATACAGTCAGGTTCTAACACTGAGAAATGCTACCGTGAAGCAGGGTGTTCTGATGATTCACGCTACTCTGTGGAAAAAACGCTCCCTTGAAGCTTAAACAGCTGCCAGTGTCACAATATAGCACAGATTTATGGGTGTGGCACCAAATCCCAAGACTGTGGAACTGCACATGCGCAGAAGGGCACGGTGGCATATCTCGATGGGTAGCATGTTTCGACAGAACGCCGGACCGGGTTAAAGTCATGTGGTGCAATGCATCAGTTTAAATATTTTTTATTTTTTTCTGTGGTTAATTGATCAAAATCACATCTCTTACTGCCACCCCTGCTCTGCCACCCCTCATTTTCTTGTTTCAGACAAGGAGCTGTCATTAAAAAATATATATGAAAAGGGTCTAAAATGTGACAGCAATCCATTAGACTAAAACTAAACCATGATAATGTTCACATGACTTAAATGTGACTGAAACTAATGATTTTAGCATAAATCCAAGATCACCTGCCAAAATGACCACTGATAATTGCATGATTATGTAAGTAATTTATGCATTAACGTTGTTATGTAGCATTTTTACATTTCGTTTTGTTGGGTGCAGCGTGCGTTTCCTTTTTTAGCTTCCTTCGATGTGAAGAAAAGATAAAACATGGCAAAAAATGTCTTTCCACAAAACAGTTCTGTACATATCAAATGAAAGACTGGAACCCAGTCTTCCCTCTTCCACTTGTGGGATCGATTGAAAGTCTACAGCACACAGATTTGTGGTTTGCCGCATTAATTTAAAGCGCTGCGCAGATCAGTGCTCTGATTTCCTGGCTAGTGTTTGGAGGCAGCAGTGCTGTGTGGAGGTGTTGGTACAGTGACTAGTCGCAGAGCTGAATCGAGTTTATCGGCAGATCTGTGTGGGGAAAAGTCGCCTTGGCCTTCACCTCCACAGCCGAGCACACACAGTGCCGCAGCCGCTCTTTCACTGCTTCTGCTGCGGCAGCGGCTTATACAATAGCTCAGATAGCGATACGTCACTGTGTGTGTGTGTGTTTGGTTTGTATTTGAAATGACAGTGAATTCATGTGCATAGATGTGTTTTGTGTGAGAGTACTTATGGTGTGTGTGTTGTGTGGTTTGTGTTTGCATTGACACTATACATGTGTGCATAGATGAGTTTTGTGTGAGGGTACTGGTGCTGTGTGTGTGTTTGGTTTGTGTTTACAGTAGTTGAGTGTGTATAGTAGGGCATTAACGACTCCACATTTTTTCTAGTCCACTTATCCGTCAACATAGTCAAAGTCGAGTCGACCAGCCGTTTGATGACATCATCACACACACACAACAGACAGCATGACAATTAAACAAAACAAAACAAAGGCAAATGTCTTGAATTTTCTGGTAAATTTGTGTGTACAACAGAAAGTGGGAACAGTTGAAGCCGCGGCGCCACTCAGCGTCCTCTGGACTGGACGACTCTCTGCAGTGCTAGCGTTAGCCATGTTAGCTAGCG
>JBBIGA010000007.1:23607041-23635560 GCA_037576975.1 Alestes dentex | reverse complement strand
TCTCTCTCTCTCTTTCTTTCAATCTCTCGCTTTCCCTCTCTCTCTCTCTAGTTTACTTAGTTTCTCTCTCTCTTTCTATCTCTCCCCCTCTCTCCCTCTTTTACTTAGTCTCTCTATCTCTCTTTCTCTATCTCTCTCTCTCCCTCTCTCTCTCTCTCTCTCTCTCTCAGAGTATAAATATAGGTTGCTAAGAGAACACTGGGTACTAAGAGGCATGTGGTTTTGTGATGTCCAGTTGAGAATGAGAATAAAGGCACTCCCTGACAGCACAGCAAAATACAACTCGAAGCCCATTTTATGTCGTGTAGGCATTTCTCATTTCACGAAGGCTTCAGTATTCTTTCACTGTTTTTTTTTTTTTAATAGAGGTAAAAATAGAGCTGTCATTTCCTTTACTAACCGACTCTGCGTTCAATCTGTCACTTTATGTCACCAAAGAGGAACTTTCTTGTGGGTCGTTGTTATTTTTGCTTGTTCTTTTAAGGAAATATTAACTGATATATAGTTCTTCAGTTTTACCTTATTGCGTCAAAAATCCCACTGACTTTAGATTTCAGTGGCTGCTGCAGTCTGATTTGCAGCATTTCTTCTGGACTAAAACAAAAAGGTCTGAACAAAAGCAGGATTAATGGGCTCTAATAAAGCTGTCATTGTTCGTGTGGCTGCTCAGGCGCTCGGCCGAGCACTTACAGGTCAGCTCTTACGCTCCAGTTGCCTGGGGAGGTTCCCTGAAAGCAGGTGGATGGTTTACTTGTTCAGTTTATGGGTCATGTGCCATGGGAATCACAAAAAAACATGCCAAATTGTATTGGTCATCTCTGGAGCATGTTGAGCAATGTCAACAGTCTGCAGTGTTAAACATTAGTTATTCCTTTTGTTTGGATCACGCACAAGATGTATGAATACCAGTCATACCTCAGTCAGAATAGCTTTCATAACGCCTGATGAGACAATGAAAATGTACCAAACATCAGACTCTTCTCATGGGATCGTCTATTATGTTGGCCATGGGAATGCATTTCAGTGTTGGAAGTGCAGTAGATAAGGTGGCTTTTGAATTGCACCTGTGCTTGTTTTGTGTTGCACAGCCATTGTGAGGATGCAATTTGATGCCGCATAGTCAAACAGTTAAGTTTCTTATGGCTTTTCACCATTTCTTGTCTGAAAACATGGCAAAAAGTAAATCATTTGAATGGTTTGTATGACTTAGAATCTCTTGGGCCTTTCTGTGAAAAAGAGGATACATTTTTGTATGAGTTAAACAGAGCTTGAACTTCAGTGTTATGGATTTTCCCCTTTGCTATAACTGTCATGTAGGTGTGTCAAGGTTCCCCCTGTTCTGTAGCTTTCAGCGGGACAATGTGGCACAAATACAAAGAGATTTTCATGATACCAAATATGTCCTTTTTAAAATTTTCTGACATCTGAGGAATTGGAATGGACATAAAAAGTACCAAGAGTGTCCTACTGTCAAAAACTGCCAGAGCCCCTCTGGTGTTATCTGTTATCTGCTTTTGTTGAACTATACAGATATAACTGATTCAAATTTCACTATGCTATTTATGCACTATATATGCAACACTGCCTGCTTGCAGAGAAACATAAATCTGTCATGTGGAAAATAGTTAAACAAAAACCTGACCACTGACTGGTGTGGTATTGCACACAGCCTCACAGCCTTTTTGACCAGTCCACTTAAAAAAAGTACAGCCAGCTTAATCTGGGCAACATACTCGAAGGCAGAAAGTTAATGGGCAGCTTTGTCTGAGTGTATGGCAAATCATGGCTCTGGTGCCAAATGGCTCCTTGAATCTCTCCAGCCACTTTTTTGAAGTCAGGCTTTTCTGGTTTTTTGTATACCAAAGACCCTGTCACTACTGGTTCTTTGTTAACATGTGTTGCTATTAGCTTTGAAACAATAATTTACCCCACAGGAAGTATTGAACCAAATGTGACTTATCAGGTCTGTTTTTTCAAATGTGTATCATTCTGTGTCTTACATTGTGCTGTCTTAAAATGGCACTGTTAGTAATGCATCTAAAACGTGTACACTCCTGTCAACTGATGTTATGGTCCTACTGTAAAGTTTACAGTTATTCAAGGTTCAAGGTTACTTTATTGTCATCAGCAGCTGTGAAC
Source organism: Alestes dentex (assembly GCA_037576975.1). Lineage (NCBI taxonomy): Eukaryota > Metazoa > Chordata > Actinopteri > Characiformes > Alestidae > Alestes > Alestes dentex. Next base: position 23,633,421 of record JBBIGA010000007.1, on the reverse strand, counting down.
ATGTACATAGTGTGGTGAGAGGTTTCTCCAAAGACCACGGTGCACCATATAGTAACATAGTACAAGTGACAACAGAGACAACAGACAACACAATAAGTTGTAACAGTAAATGTAACAGTATCATGTGGACACTTTTGTAAAACCTTCCCAGTAAGTCTTGCACCATTAGTATTGCACAGGAGGCAGTTCGCAGCATTGAGCAAAGGGCAGGGAATGACAAATAATACAATAAATAGACAATATAGTAATGTGACAGTTGTGTGAATGGATGTAAAACTGAAGCAATACAAAAAATAGACAGTACAGCAACGTGACAGTAGCGTAAAAGGGATGTAAATATATATAACCACGTAATAGTAGTCTGATGTGAATCTTAGACAGTATAATAAATAGTTAATACAATGTAACAGTCGTGTGATGTAAATCCTGAGAGAGTACAGTAATGAAACAATACAGAAATGAAACATAAAAGTGGGAAGTGTATGTAAACCTTCACAAATGGCTAATTTTGCACCATGCATATGTCTTGCACAAGAATACCGTGTGAAGACGATGTAAATCTTCCAGAACGAATCAAATTACTCCATACATATACTATTGCACAGCAGCATATATTGTTGCAGCGGAACAGTTAGCAGCATAGAACTACATCTTCATTTTTGCAGCAGCGCTGCAGCATTTCCAATTTTGAAGTTTACAGCCATTATATAAGTCCCTACAGTGGAAACAGTGGTTAAACCGTGTGAGCCACTAATGGAGGAAAGAACCTCTTTTACTCATTTTATCTCATCATCTCTCCCTCTCATCTCTCTTTTGCATCCGTACGGTCTAGACAAGGAGACCTTGTGCACACATGCTAACTTTTTTCAGAATTTTCTTAAAAAAACAAATATATGAATGTACATCCCCTGTTGGCCTACAATGGTTTGCATGTCATTTGGCTTGACCAAGATGTTTTTATTTTGGGATGCATTAAGCATTGCCTAAAAAGAACAGGATGTCTTGAGTGAGTCAAAATGCTTTAGCCAAAATGCATGGGGTCAGATTACCCAAGAGAAGCCTGTTCCTGGACAGCTTCTATAATTGGAGCATTTAATGCTGTTGGAGCTAACTGTTGCATGGATTTGTGTTTGTTGGGTTTGACCGACCCCTTCTGAGAGAGAAAGAGCAGGAGAAAGACAGGGGCCGATTTAGGTCATGGAATGACTGAGAATCCACAAGCCCTAATCTCTTAATCAGGCTAGTCGGCTAACTGCAGGTTTTAGCCCAGGACTCTTACCCCCTGTATCTGATTAGGTGCAGACAGCAACTGACAAAACAGTCATAATGCCTCTGATATTCTTTGGCCTACAACTCTGCAGATGTGAACGTGATACACTGACCATTGTAATCAACTTCTTTTAAATATTAGCCTACCTCATGTGGGTAATATCCTCCTAAGAACATTTTAAGAGGATGTTAGCTCAACTAGTTTTGGTATGAATACATCAACATTTCGTAAATACACTTTTACATCGATGCATATTCACAGTCTTATAAGCTTCCCATTCTTCACATATAACTAAGAGTCCTATTTGACATTATTTATGACATCTCCAGAGCTATTAAATAGATTTAAATAAAAATTGTGCTTGTTTTGTGTTGCACAGCCATTGTGAGGATGCAATTTGATACCGCATAGTCAACCAGTTAAGTTTTTTACGGCTTTTCCCCATTTTCTGAAAACATGGCAAAAAAATAAATAATGTGAACTTAGAATCTCTTGGGCCTTTGTGAAAAAATGTTTTTTTTTGTATGAGCTAAACAGAGCTTGAACTTCAATGCTATGGATTTTCCCCTCTGCTATAACTGTCATGCAGGGTTTCCCCTGTTCCATAGCTTTCACGTGGATGAAATGGCAAAAATACAAAGAGGTTTTTATGATACAAAATATGTCATTTTTTTAATTTTCTGACATCTGATGAATTGGAATGGACATATAAAGTACTCGGGGTGTTCTACTGTCAAAGTTTTTTTCAAATTGAACAGGGCTAGACATAATTCCACTCTGGCCCCACTGATGTCATCTGCTTTTAGACCAGGGTCTTTTGTTGAACTATACAGATATAACTGATTCAGATGTCACTATGCTATCTATGCACTATATATGCAACACTCTCTGCTTGCAGAGAATAGTAAAAAAAAAAAACCTGAGCAAGGGTGACTATTTGACATTCTTTATGGCATTTCCAGAGCTATTTAAACAGATTAAAATAAAAATTCATTTTTTAAATAGAAATGTCTTCCCAGTTTGCACACATTATAATGTGTTCAGTGTGTTTAGTTGCAGAATGTATGCCATAAAGGCCCAATGAAAGGGTATACCTCAAAGTGCCGTTAGAAAACAAACAGCCTGAAATTAAAATCCCAGTCATCTTTAAAAGGTAGAGGAGATCCATTAGTAACCCAGTCGCACTGGATGCTGCATGTTTGGAAGTGCCAGCTGGGAATCTGAGAGTTTCCTGCTCTCCCACACAAGTTGGCTCAGGCCTAATGGGCCCTTTGTTGGAGGTGCCGTGCTCTCCAACCGGGCACTGAGCTCTGAACAAGAGCACACTTTCAGGACGTCCTATCCTGTCAGCAACTGAGGTGCGGTCGTTCTCACATACTTCAGCAGGAACCAAGCCAACTACTATAGCTTCACAACTCACATTGCATTCATCAGTGTCTCTGAATTGGTCTACTATGCCACACTTTCTTGTTATGAAATATCCACATAAAGCTTTTGGTTGGTCTGACCTGGCTTGTTACATTTTCAGCGGACACATCACAAGGGTAGAGGGCAGTCTTGATTGCATAATAGGTGCATGACACAACAGGACTGGGATACTAGAGAACCAGCCCTTTATTAATAATTACCAGGCTGAGGTCAATGTCTACATGCCGCGGCACTCACACGTGCATTCCACCAACAGCTGTCCTGAACCAACATCGTGTGTCGTCCTGCACTGCTCCTTACGCTGTGCTTCTTACCTGGGTTCTTACACACTGTTCAACACTGAAGGATTGTTAACGTGTGGTGACCAGAACTACACTGAAGTGAGTTGAATGATCCTATCTTGTACCAATATTTGCTCTGAGAAAAGAGGGTCGGGCCGATTGACATTTGTCAGCGTTCAGTCTGCACAGGCGACAACGGAACATTTGCACGATGACAATTTGCTTGTCAGCAAAGCGCTGTGAATAAGACGCGACATTGAAGCTTGTGAATGATTTACTTATGTCCTTCTTCGAGGTCTTGAGAGTGAGTGGTTGTGTTGTATAGGGTGTTGATTATAATCAATTTTTCCTCATCTGTCTTTATCAAAACACTTCAGCCGTGTTTTGTGTAGAGAGATGTCAATCAGCGGTACTTGAAATGTAATTGATGCGTAAGTAAGTAAGCAGAAGAAATATAAATGATATTTCCTTTTTTTATAGTGTAAATCGTGTAAACAGTGTCGTTGGCATTATAACATTCAGCACCAATCCCCAAAATGCTGTTTCTTCATATGGATTTGAGGCCATTGATTTTAGGTAGCACCAATCTAGTATCATACTAACAGAAAAAAAATCAGAAAAAAGAATAAATCGGATTCTTAATTCTGTAACAAATGTAGCCTGTAATGACACAGCATTGTTTGGAACTAGGGGTGGGTGTCATGGGTAAAACTCACAACTTTTAAGCCTGTCAGTGCTCAAACAATACGTATCTTGATATTCATACATTCTCTCTGAACAGTGAGAAAATGGCCTAATAATAAGTTTTGTTTTGTTCAGTTTAAACAAACATAGAGCATTTTAACTCAGTGTCGTCATTTGTATGTTGACCTTCTAACCCAAGGTTAAAGTGTGTAGGTGGTGTTGCAAAGCGTTATTGGCAGTGGTGTTTATCTGCAGATATTTTTGTGATATTCAAATGGTTCAACTTTGTATTACCCAAGGGCATTTTTGCAGATAAGAGGCACTCCTAAACAGAAGCTTTTTATTATGTACAGACAAACGATGTGTTGTCACCTTGACAACTCAGATAGCTCAATCTTGACTGCATTTTATTATGTAACTTTAGAAAATAAAAGTTTCAGAGTTACAGTTGATGTAGAGAGTTGTTTTTGACTTTGTATATGAGAAACACAATATTACAGGGCTCATCAGATGAAAGATTATAGTCGTTAACTCCAGAGTTAGAGTATATCAGACATTGCCCCGTTCAGAACACATTTTCTGATTTGCTTTTTCAGTGACTTCTTCTGAAAAGACATCTTGGTGAAGTCCTGCAAGTTCTTGGTTATGGAGTTATTTTAATGGAATATCTTCATCTCTCTCAATCCCACAGGAGGAAAATGAAGGCCAAGGCCCCCCCTCCACCCCCAGCCCCTCAGCCTGCTCCTCGCAGAATCTTTCGGAATGCCGTCCCCGATGGAGGAGGGTCTCCAGAGGGAGACACCAAGGAGAACATAATGCGGACCATGGTGGACCTCCACATCACTCTGCCTGCTGGTTATCAGACCACTGTCACTGTGGACGGCAGGTAGGGCTCATGTTTTTGCACAATCAAGCAGAGAAATTCTCTCGAAAGTAAATATACTTTATTTTAAGCTGCTCTAAACAGTAAGTGTAGGCCGCTAAGGATCTCCTATTGTGTTTGCGAGCAAAAGAAATGAAGACAACTTGAATAGGGTGCCGTGAAACCTGTTTTTCTTAATTGTTTTCTCTTTTTTGTATTTTTGGCTTTGCTATAACTACAATAAGAAATGTTACTTTGCATTCTTTTTATTGATTCTGCGGACTGCCAAACATATTCAGCAATATTCAAACATATTCAGCAATATTCAAACATATTCAGCAATAGCTCATTCTCCATAAAGAAAAATGAGCACTTAGACATTTGTGAACATTGCTGAAAGAGGGAAAACTGGCCTGAGACTACAGAGGTAGGATCTCACAGATGCAAGTTTTTTGGGAGTGTATGCCATGAAAACACGCCCTACATCAGTACACCATCACATAATATGTTCCAAACTACTGTTTCTACATTAGTTATTCAAATGAAACATGTTTATGTGATCAGAGGAATGATACTTCAGGAAGGCTGAAGAAATGCAAAAAGGTACTGCGTGTTCTTGTTTTCATTTTAGTGGTTGATTCCCAGAGTCACCTACTCAGTATGAAGAGGCAGGATGTTGTCATATGTAACAAAAGCTTGTCAGCATTTCTGCCCAGAAGAACTTTCTTGAAAAGAAAGAAATGTAATCATGGTAGAAGGTCAACCTGCACATAAAGTTAAGATTTCTGTGCTCATTTCTATAACTATTTTTAGATCTCATTTCCTCTTTTCATGCATGTTCTATGGATCTCAGAAATCATAGGCCCTGCTTGGTGTAAGAAATGTATTTTTCTTGGAAGCTATTGTTTTTCTTCATGAGTTATGTTATTTATTCTCCTCTCCTGCTCCTTGCACTTCTACCTACATAAAGATTTTAGCACTTAAACTCTCCTCTGGTCCTCACACTGTCCTGAAACTTGAGTGTTTCCTCAAATTGTAAGTACTTTTGGATAAAAGCGTCCGCCAGATGAATCTAGTGTAATGCAGTGTGATGTTAGTCAATCATCCAGTTGACCGAATTTATTTGATATTCGGGATTAGTTACACTAAACACACTGAGGCTTGATCACTGCCAGCCAACAATACTTGATTACTGTTGGCCAGCCATAATCCAGACATGACTTAAATAGAACCTTTAACAGCAGTGCGAAGTAGGATACAATGTCTCAGCAAGCACCACAGTATGCCACAACAAACAAATACAGAAAGAGAAGAAAATAAGTTACTGAAATACACTGGCATGGAAATGGGCAAAACTCCTACAAGAGCAACATGACAACTCACCCAGAAAGTCCTAAATGAAAGCCAAAACTCTAAGGATCTGCAGGCCTGAGGTCAGCATTCGTGATTCCACCATTAGAAAGAGACTGGGCAAAAATAAAAATCCTTTGGAGAGTTGCGTAGTGAAAATCATTTTTAACCAAGAAGAAAATAAAAGAACCATCTTACATTTGTCAAAAAACAATTATACCCCTAAGCCCTTTGTAATAATGTTCTGTAGACAGATGAGCTAAATATTGAATTTTTAAAATATTTTTGAATCATTAAATCTAGTGTTTTAGAAAGAATATGATTGATGAAAGCATCAGTTCAGCTCTTTACTAGCAAATACTGCAGTAGCCTATAGGTTCACCAGTCTGAGACCTGGAGCAGCTTGACCAGAGTCTTTAAGACTTTAAGATGTAAATGGGAAGTTTCAGCCTGAGTGCTCTCGAATGTGAATCAGTTTCAAGAGCTGATTTCCTCATTTTTGATGCACACAAAAGTGACTTGAGTGCTAACATTGCAAATAACTAATTTACTATAATAATAATCATAGTAATTAAAAATGGTTAATGTGCCTTGTAAAGATTGTCCTAAACATTATTTTATTATGTCCTGCCTTGTTTATCATTCAAACTGCAAACAACGACTCATTGACAATGTGAACTTGGAGTTTACATTTTAAATGAAAAATAATTTAGAGTAATTGTGGCAACCCTAGTTAAGTCAAAGTTCCTCGTCTTTGCACCCCGAGTTGCTGAGAAACTGGCGTCTCTGTTTTGGGGTTTTTGTTTATCAGTATGTTACATCCTGTGGTTTCAGCACAAGATCATTTTTTCAGCACAAGATCATTTTTGCCTGCTGTGTCTCAGTGTAAGATACCTTTTTTATGTTAGCTTGTTTTGACTTGATACTGAGGTCAGCGAAGGACCCTTAACTGTGTTTGTGTACATGGGTGTGATTTGCTGATCTACAAGGACTATTGCTTTCTTAATCAGAATTCAAGACAGTGTAGGTCCTCTCCAGTCACATTCTGTCTCTTATTATTCACAACACTTCAAAACTGAAAGGAAAGCTAGAATACTATTGAAGTTGTGCTTTCAGCCTCTTTTCATACTGAAAAAAAAAACTTAGAACCCTTAGAAACAAACTATAGTAATTTCTGCTGTGTAGTGTCTTGGCTTAGCATCCATAGAAAAAAAGTTAAAGATCTACAACTTCATTACGACAGGACTGCCAGCATAGTCCACTTTATTGTATACTGTAAGACTGCACAGTTCACCGTCCAGTAGTTATGCAATATTAATCTCTACAACACGGATATCCCAGAAGGACAGAAATATGCAAAGAAGCCTCTGATCAAACACAGTACTTTTTACAGGGTTACTAATTTCCATGATGTTTGTGTGGGTGTACCAGAAATACTTCATGATAATGAATTATTCACAATTCATTATAGATCATTGACCATTGATGAGCATTTTCCAACTGCGGTTCGGTCCTTGGAACTCAACAGGCTGTTACTGTGCGTTCAAGAGTTTTCTATGTAAATGATCACTTTCCAGGCTGCCCTATATTGCCATTCATTCAAAAGGCCACACAGGGCTGAAACACTTCCTAGAACTTAAGCATGAATGGGCAGGGCTAAATGACTTGATTCTGTGACATCACAAAAAGTGTGGTTTGAAAACAGACTGCTCTTGCAGGTTAGTTTCCATGTATGGACTGTACGGATGAGGAAATGAATGTACTTTGATGGTACATGCCTTCTAGTTTTAGGGAAGTGTATAAATGAGCCCTTTAATGTAGTGAAGGGCAACACAAGGGTTGCAATATTGTTATTTTATCCATATTGTGCAACCAACTGCATTTATTTTATTGAATTGAATTACATTTATGACAAAGGATTGCCTTGTTCGAAATAAAGTGAAAAAAGTTAAACAGTTGCTTAATTGAACCTCTTGAGTCCATCTAGGGAGTGGTCATGACGCATCATCTTCACTGTGAAATGATGCCAACTATGATGCACCAAAATGGCTATTTATGGTAGCACAAGGCACTGTGAATGAGTAAACTAATTCTCATGTCTGTATCAGCACCTGTATATGCGTACTTAGGCATGCAGCCATATCTACAAGATAAGGTTGAGTGTAGATGCAGAAATAATGAGAAATTTATTTCCTCTCACACTGACAAGAAAGAGAGATAGTTTGACTGAAATACACGATAAGGACAGAATATATATACTCCAGTTATGTTATTAAATATTATAATTGCAATATAACTTGGAAAAACATATTAGGGCTAGATTCGATTATAAGATGAGAGATCATGTAGGACAGGGAGACTGCAGTTTCACAACATGCTCAGTGCATGCAAATAGTGTTATAGTGTAAGAATAAGTCACCAGTATGTCACGCAATAATTTCACCTTTTGGTCTCATTGTTTCCTATCAGTTCACACTCGCACACACAGTGCCATCATCCATGTGCGTGACATTTCAAATAACATCTCAACTACCAAGCACACCACCTGTCTGTGTGGTTTCACACCTTTATTTCTTTCAGACCTTTTGTAAGATCCACTGGAAGCTACTAAAGTCTGCTCGGCTGTAACTACATGGGTCTGAGAAACAATCAAACTGTGAAAATGCTTGGTATAGCTTGGTCAATTCTTCATATTCACCGTTATGAAATAAAACTTGATCGATAGGTAAAAATGAAGCCTAGCATAAACCTAAATACACAACATGAGCACAAGTATTGAGACACACCTCTTAATTACTGAATTCACCTCACTCACTGGACACTTTATGAGCTTTATCTACTTGTAAGTGTATATATTACTATGTATATGTGTAATTACAGGCCATAGTCCGTTGGTTGTCAGTTCAATCAGCTGCCCCTTGACCTCGTTTATCAGTGGTCAGTTTTCAACACAGGACCATTGCTGATCAGATACTATTTGTAGGGATGCACAATGGTTGACTAACACAAGCTGTACATCAACAAATGAGCTAACTGTAACTGCTTCTGTACACCGGCAAAGTGGAGTTGCAACGGAGGGGTTTCTAATGAAGTGACCCAATAGATAAAGCAGAACAGTTACACCTAAAGGAGTGGTTATGGCTGTCCGTTGATGCATCTGATCCAATCCTGTTACAAATCTAACCTGAAATAGCACACACATACATTTCTTAGCTATGCAGAGAGTGTTTGAGTAGGTTGACCATGATAGACTATTTTTAGATGCGTTATCCTCAAGGCTCCAGATCGGTTCAGGGAACAAAAATGAAAAACACAAACTTTTTTGTTCCTAGAAATGAAAACAAAAATGGAATCATCCTTAACTGTTCCAGCAAAGGAAGTGGTGTTTAATACAGCTACTGCTTAGTAAAATGTTACCACTTGTTTAATTCATTCCGTGCAGATGCGTAATGGCAATAAGTTGGCTTTCGGTTGATCACAATCAAAAATCATGCTACTCTTTGCTATCTTAACCCTCCAGATATGTGTATGCATACATTTCCTGTGGATGCATGTAAAGCATTTTCAGACATCAAAAACCATTGTTTTGGAAGATTGTAAAGTTTTTATACACAAACACAGTACAGGATATTGTTTTTTTTGTTGTTTTTTTTTACCCATTTCCAAAAAACGTCCACTGGGAAAATGCACATAATAAAGCTATCCAAGCTCAGTTTAGTGTGTGCTCCAGTATACAGTGGTTTAGAGTGACATTAAAATCTTGATCACCCATATACACTGATAAGAAATTACCAGAATGTTTTCATTTATAAAATGGGTAATAAGATGTCATTTCTTTGCTCTCCTTCTAACTGCCAGCAGAGCTGTTTAGGGTTGCCAGCGTGGGCAGGATCTCTGATTAAACCTGCTATTAAAATAATTGTTTATCAGTAGTCCCTTTTTTAGCGTTTCTGAAGTTTTTAAAGAAAAAAAATACCTGGTTGGTAACAGGCGAGACCCAAGATTTCAAAGTTAGTCTCAGTATTGGAAAAGAAGTAGCATAAAGTGAAGCTAAACACTCTATCAGTTCCTTCCGCATCTCATTGTAATTACACTCTTTCTATTGGCACTAAAGACTTAGTAACTCTATCTCCCACCCTCCTTCTCTATATCTCCACCCCCCTCCCCCCTGCAGGAAAGCACTGATGGATCTGCTGGTGGATTTGTGCAGCCAGTACCACCTGAACCCAGCGTATCACACTCTGGAGCTTCTGTCATCCGAAGCACACCCTGTGGCCTTCAAGCCTAACGCGCTGCTGGGCACCCTGGACGTATCCTGCGCTCTGATCAAGGAGAGGGTGCCTGAGGAACGAGTGGTCAGGAAACCGCCACCCAAAGTGCCAGAGGTGAGGGAATATCTCGGAGGACCTTTTTATGCATGTTCTTGTTTTGTCTTTGTAATGATTTTTGTAATGATTACATGCTGCACTTTGATGACTATGCTGATATGTGATCCTGCTACTGACCACTTTTAGAGACTGGATAGTGTCCTATGCTGTCCAGTCTTCTGATAAAGCACCCAGTCTGTTTCTAACTCCAGGGAGCAAGGCTGAATATTCCATTTTTGCTTAAAAAAAGCCCAGGTTTTTTTGTTAGAATTGTTCAAATAATGAATTGTCACAACACTGCTGATGATTTTGTCACTGTAACTTAGAACCCTTAGAAACATGTTATGTCTGGTGATTATCTCAGTTCTCGCTGTGTTGATTCTAAACTTTCAGTTTGTAACACATTTGTATTTGTGAGTAGAAGGTAGGATATGTTATTACTTGTACATTCCTGTTTTGAAGAACAAATGAAAAAAAGTAAAAAGTGGAGACTCGAGCGGTTGATACCATGTGCGAATCCAATTAAAATATAATTAGTTACCTAATATTTGTAGTTGTTTTTGTACTTCCAACAAAATAATAAGTCTAGGATTCTAAGAAATAAGTGTGATTCCTTTCATATTACTGTTAACAGTCTGCCAGACCCAGTAGTTTCTGAGTTTATCACTGGCGTTCCACTGGTGTTACATTATGTTGGACCCTGTCTGTACGTTATTGTCTTTAACCTCGTCTCCGTTCTCTGACTTGATGCTGCAGGAAGAGCCAGTGGCTCCCAAAAGGTCTCGAGCTAAGGTACTGTGCCCTTATCTGTGCTGAGGTGGATGCCGGTTCTTCTTCTCGAGTGTCCTTTCTCCTCTCGCCCTCTCTCTCTCTCTCTCTCTCTCTCTCTCTCTCTCTCTTTCTTTGGACTGTTCCTACCTCCTACTCCTGACTCGTGGTGAATTTTTAATGCGAGTCTTACCTTTAGTTACCATGCATTATTGCTGTCCCTCTCCCTTTCTCTCTCTCCGGCCTGGCCGCCTCCTCCTCTCTCTCCCATTGACCTTTGGCCACAGCGAGAGGCTCCTGGCAGGGCTTTGACCTCCATTGCTGTCATGGCAACATTAGTATTAGGAGACAGAGTAGTTGGATTCTGACATTTCACTGAGAAGTGAAAGACAGAGAAAACCCAAATTTTGCTCATCTGATGAAGTTTGTCAAAAGTTACAATTATTTGATAAAGCAACCTAAGCAAGAAATAAAAAGCTCTGATAAAAAGCAACCTAAGCAAGAAAAATATTACACAGTCATCATGCTAAGGGGCTGCTAAACAAAGTTAATCAGACCTGCTTCAGTTTTTGTACAGTGATGGTGATGCTGACAGTGCAAAAAGACATTTTATTACTATCAGTGAACCAGCAGTGGACATACATGTAGTGTTTATATGCAGTACTGATGAGAATAAAGTAGTGGCAAATCTGAAAGAAAAATTTTCTTTTGTGACAAAGGTTTTGGAGGCGTTAAACTCTTCGGATGTTCGGTTCCCATCACTGTCATTGTGAACAGCTCTGAGTCATTAGCGTCCTTGGAGTATTTCATAACAAGATCTTAGCTTACATCTCAGCAATAGAAATATGAAGAAATGTAACTGAAGTGCTGTTTAACTGTAATGCAGATATTATATCATGAGTAGTGAAGCAAAATGAGTCAAATGGTTAAACCTGAAGAATGATGGATGATAAATGGTGTGTGTGTGTGTGTGTGTGTGTGTGTGTGTGTGTGTGTTTGTGCATGAGTTGATGTGGGCACACTTGCCTTTTGTTTGCCTTATCACTGCTGTTTCTCTGCTGTGAAAGTGTTTCATTGCCTTTCTACACATGAAGTGTGAGAAAGAGAGATAGTGTGTGTGTGTGTGTGTGTGTGTGTGTGTGTGTGTGTGTGTGTGTGTGTGTGTGTGTGAGCGTTTACCTTGGCACGTCATGTCTGACACCTTTTACTGATGTCTTGGTGGCTGAACGCGTGCATGTAGGTGTGTGCCAATTTTCTCACAGTCAAACTGCTGACAATAAATGGCTGCTCTGCTTCTCAGTAGTCAGCAGGTCAGATCTCAGAGAAATAGAGAATTATCAACTGATTGTGACGTCATGAAACACAGTGGTTGGTTTTTTAATGGAACTGGTAACAAACCACACACTTCCGCCTAATTGTAGTACAATTATCACACAAAAGAGAGAGTAACAAATGGTTGCTCACAGGTGACAGAAAGATGGAAAAAATTATGCTGTGCACTATAAACAATACTTATAGTGTAAATAAGGGTCTTTGTTCTTTGTTCTTTGTTCTTATTAAGTACTTACAGCAGACCACAGAGTGTGGTGTAGTTACTTTGCAGTGAGTCTATGTACTGTTTAGCAATGGTTCAGCAATAAAAGGACTACAGGGCTAATTTAACAAACCCGCAAATGAAACTTATAGCCACCAGTTATCATTGTGCTATGGACAACTGAATTAGCAGTTGTCTGGAAACCAGTATCGCATGTTTAACAGCATGTCATACAGTGCCTGGACTCCACATGTTGTCAAGCAGCCAAAGCATGTTTGGAGTTCAAATTCTTTTTTTAGCTTAGAATTGGAGCTACGAGGCTAATGTTTCACTAGAAGTCAATACTCCTCCTTCTTTTCCGTGAAAAAACTGTGAGCTATAAAATGAACTAAACGTTTTTGTGTAGCTGATGGCTGCGGTCAGCCTGCGGTCTAGACAACAGAGTCTGTTTTCACAAACCTCCTCAAGAGTAGGAGTGCTGGTCTAGAATTAGTTTTTGTGGCGGTGTCCATCAAAAAGGAATTTAATCCAAGATCAATCGTTTTCTGGCTGCCTGTAGTTTGTTTAGGGAAGTTTTTGTGATGTATTTTTTTTGTGGTGTGTTTTAAAGCAATTGTTTGGACAAAAACTCCTAAGGTCTTCTAACTTTAAGGTAATGGTTCAGCAAAAATAATTACTCTGGATGATGCTGAACATGTAACACTTGTTTGGAGTCCAACTTTTGCTTCAGTTAAGCACTGGAGCTACAAGGCTATTGGCGCTAACTACCACTTTACACACCGAACACAGCTCAGTAGTTGCCCATTTAAGTAGTCTGACAACCTGGTTGAAGAAACTTTTCCTTCATTATATTATACAACAAAGTTCAGGTAGTTATGAAAGCAGTTTCACTTTCATCCTGAATACTTTTTTTTTCAGGGCCTAAATTCTTAAAAAAGAGTGCCAGAAAGGGTTATTTATATGATGTCATAGAAAAGCCATTTTAACAAACCTTAAAGGAACCATTTTTGTAAATATGTATGTATGAGAATCTTTACACACACACACATACACAAACATACACACATCTAACTTACAAAAATGGTTCTTCAGGAAACGGAAAAGCACCCTTTTTGTCACCTTTTTTCTGGTGAGGACTTCATAGCTCCGCAAATTTTTCGGATCTCTTTCTCAATCGCTCTCATTTTCTGCTTTACTCTTTCTATATCATGTAGAAGACCGTGCGTCTGGTGGTCAACTATCACCGTGGGCAGAAGGCCGTGGTGAGGGTGAACCCCCTGGTACCGCTGCAGGGCCTTGTGCCCATCATCTGCCAGAAGTGTGAGTTCGACCCAGCCCACGTGCTCCTGCTCCAAGACAGCATCAGCAACCACGAACTGGACCTGCGCAAGTCCCTCTCTGAGCTGGACATCCGAGAGCTCTATGTGCTGGACCAGACGCTGGGTAAAAACACATCACAAATACCATGGCCAGGCTTACAGGGCCAGCAGCTTTGAGGGTGCTATCTTTTGGCCTTGATTGCCAACGTTGTATTCCTTTCTCTTTGCCAGACAAGACACACTGGGTCGCTGTTTATATCAGGACAGATAGTGCAGTCACTGTGCTTTATCTCTGGTGTTTTATGGAGCAAAATGTTTGGTTATGGTGAATAAGCGTGAATATTAGTGTTTATTTAAGCTGTTGCCCATTCATTTAGAGCCATTCCAACTTTCATTTGTTCATTCAATCTCAGGTCACAGATAGTGGAAATGTTCCTGTGGAATTCTTTTGTGGAATTTGAAGGCTTTGTTTTGCACTGATAGCATTCAGTAAAAGTCCATGAACCTGAACTGCAAAGAGTTGCTTTTTGTGTACAGTGGTCAATTTGATTCTCTAAAGCTGATTTTGCAGTCCATATAGTTGTACATATCACACTGCCTTACGTTTGTATGCAGACAGTACAGTCTATTTATTGCCAGGGAGCCTATTTTCTTCATAAACTGAAGCTCTTAGGCATGCAGAGTTCACTGATGCCCCTTTTCCACCAACAGGGAATGAGTTTTTGAACTAGTTCCATTCAGGGTTCATTGAACCTTGATGCCATTTAGCGAACCAGCACGTGTGTTCGCCAGTTTTGAGCAGAACCATTATAATGATTAGTGTACCACACAGTGTAGTGTATTGCTGATAAAATATATTTGTTTTCATCCAAAAACAATTGTGAGCCAATTATCATTGAGGAGAAGACATAGCTGTTGAAACTGTAGATTGACACACCCACTGTCATCATGGTTTCAGCTAGAAACCCAACTTTTCAGGCTCCAAACCAGGTTCATTTTGGTTGAAATGCTCAGAACGGTCTGTGAACCAAAATAGAACCTCTTCCCTGTTGGTGGAAAAGGCGTATAACTGTCTCTCTCTGGGCCATTGACCTCCTCCTGCAGTGTTTAAGACCCAGGAAGGATTCTGTGTATGTCTCTCTTGCGTCTGCTTGAAGCACTAAACCACCCACTGGTGTCATTTGTTTCCAGTTCTCCCACCTAAAATGTCTTCGGCTCCTGTCCTTAACTACTCAGGTACTGACCTCAATGTAGATGCTGGTGCTGAGTTGTTACAGCTGCTGCTTTGTGCATAATTTGTAGTCTTTGACAAAAGTCTTAAAGGATTAGTCCAATACCTTCCCTTATTTCTGCCACTCTTTTTCTTAAATTATAGCTTTAAAAGGGACATTCAGGCTCAAATGAATGCCATTAAAACATCAAATTTGAAGTTAACATGCTCACATCCTACAGAAGTTGCATAGTAGTCACTACTGCAGAGATGTGGTTGAAAGTAAAAAACACATCCTTCAGATGATGTATCTTGAGGGTGTTAGTAACTTTTGAAGAACAGCAACATCATCGGTGTGAATTTTCAAGGCAGTCTTTTTTAAATGGTGTCAAAATACTGAAATGCTGAAGCTATATCTCGATGCCTTACGTCAATTTAGCTCATTCTCTGGCTATCGAGATTTTATTGTTGTTTTCTTTATGATTTGTTCAACATCTAAATTAGGAGTAATACTACGGCTAGCTTGGTTGTATTTATTAGCCTACAGATCAGTGGATAGGCTTGTAATAAAGACTGGTTGATGCCACAGGGATTCCCAGTGGCTGTATCATGTATTTGAAGTAAGTTTGCTGTATATTGTAGTGAGAGAACATTAGAGCTTAACAAACTAATTAGAAGTATTCGTTTGTTTAGCTGATGTTTATAGGAACACAGTAAATGACATATTAAACCCTGATTTTAGGCTAAAATGTCCTTTTAATGTTTCTTACAATATTATAAAGAATGTTTTTATTTATTAAAATGAATTACCAGATCTTAACATAAGATGGAACTTGCAGCTAAACTGTTGGACAATATTCTGTCATTGCATTAGTGGTATATTACTGTTTAAAATCAAAAGAGACATTCAACAAGAATGAGAAGATTTTTTTTGAGAAACAAAAATCATGTTGGACTATCCTTTAACACTGTCCTGCCTCCAGTGGTGCTAGTGGAATATGCTTAGATTGTTACTAACAAGCTTGTACTTCTTTTTGTTTTGGGTGATGTTGAATTTTGCGATATGTGGTTAACTGGTAGTTTACTGTACTAAACTGCTGATGAACAAATTAAGTTAAAAAGGCTTGTAATACGAACCATTTCTCAGTATGGGTTCCACTGTATTTGCATTCTCATGGACCTTAGCTCCATCTAGTGGGAGAATAAAGATTTCACCATTTTCTCTGTGGCTTAATTAAAAATGTTCTCAACAACACACCTTTCCTTAAAAGGTTTTATGGAGTTCTTTAATGGCGCTTTCAAATATGAACATCGCTTGTTTGGGCTGGATTGGAGAGACACTTCATTATGAACCAGCTTGAGAGCATTTCATTAAATTCAGCCTCCTTCAGAAAGATGTTTATCTGACCATAAAGTAGCATAAAGTGTCTGAGAATATATGCTTGTTATTAGTCTGCTCAGTTCACTTGTGGTAAAATGGCTGTATAGAACTGCTGCTGTGCAGTAGCTTGTTTGAACCCAGCTTGTTTCGCAGCACTAATATACACTCACCATTTACATTAATAGAAAGTTGGCCACTTTTGAGCATTATCTACCATACAGGTCCACCGTACAGATTCATAATTACAGATTGTAGCCCAATTTATCAGTAACTTTCTGCCTTTATTCATCGAGTGCTGCTGGGACGTAGAGCACAGCATTAAAGTCTCTAGTAACACGTTCACAAGTAAACATGATACAATTTACATATGATTGCACGCAAATTTTTTTTTGCATGTGATCACACGTACATATCTGTGAAAGATATCGTGACGCATGCAAAACCACATTTTCACATGTGTAATTCATATGCTTTTCCTGTAGGGGGAAAGCTTTACATCTAATGTATTCTGTTTGTGCATGTATGCAATGTGTGTTCGAGGAATGTATTTGTACATTCAGGTTATAGTTCACATACTACTGGTGGCTTGCAAGTCTCTATGAGCCTGCAATTTTCACTGCACTGCTGCTACTATTAAGTAACATTCAGATTTCAGTGGAGAAGCTTCAGTCTTCTTTTTGAATCTTTACGTGAACTGCAGCCTGAGTGATGCTGTTTGTTTTCCAGTGGAGTCCCTGCGCTCCAACACTTCGAGCACCTTTGGAGCTGAGAAGAAGGGAATTCTGGGATTTTTTAAGTTTAACCGGAGAAAATCCAAGGTAAAACACACACACAAATGTACACCTACTGGAAATATACTATATGGACAAAAGTATTGACCCTTACACCAACAGGGACTTTAATGACTTTGCATTCAAATAGGTAGACTTTAATATGGGGTTGTTCCCCCTTTGCAGCTATAACAGCTTCCACTTTTCTTGGGAGGCTTTCTACAAGTTTCTGTGGGAATTTGTGCCCATTCATTCTGTAGAGCATTTATCAGTCACCGATTGGTTCTGTAGAGTCAGTCACTGATTTTGGACGAGAAGGCCTGTTCCAGTTCATCCCAGAGGTGTTGTGGGATGTGTGCACAGAGTTAGAAGTATGGCATTGTCCAAACTGTCTTGGTATGCTGAAGCATTAAGTTTGCCCTTCACTGGAGGTAAGGGGCCTAGCCCAAATCGTGATAAACGGATGTGTCCCAGTACTTTTGTCTATATAGTGTAGCTTTCAACACCACCGCTTAGACTGTTGAATATGCTTGGTTTGAAATATTTGGAATAGTGGATTAATTTACCGTATAAATAGTCCTCCTGTCAAAAACAGACTGTCAAAAATTTAGCATCCTTCAATTCTGTATCTAGCACCCCATACCTGCTTGATGTGTGTAGATGCTTCTTGCTAGTTTTCCCATCCCTGTTTCAGACAGAGGAGCTGAGCTCCGAGGACATGGATGATCTTGATGATAGTGTTATGCAAAATACTGACATTTCCGAGAATGTAAGTACTAACCCTGTGTCTCTGTCCTTTTACTAATACACTATCAGAATGTCTCTGTCTCTGTCCTGATTCTTTAAACTAAAAAATCAAGTAATACATATTTATGTGGGGAGCACAGGACAACACATTTTAGTTATTGATACACACATTTGAGCAAGATTAATAGTATTGTATACAAGATGACTACACATCTCTACTACAAATAAAAGTGTAAACATTGTTCCCAGCACCTACCGTTGTTTACCCCATATCAGATAACTGTTACTAGTCATCAGTGCTGTTACTGCAGTCACTAGAAATGCAGTCACTTAATTCAGTACAGTTCTGTTTTTTTGGCTCAAATTAACTTCACAACCTAAATACATAAGCGTAGATGAGTCAAAATAAATAAGATTATTGTGTGGCACAAAGTACCACAAATAATATGAACTGGAACTTTTATTCTATATTAATGAAAGATACAAAGAAGTATGTATTGTGCCTTTTATTAATCTTAAAATAACAAGTTTGGTTTTATGTAGGAGTAAATGAACTTTTTCTTCAGTGTTTACTGCTGTGTTGAAGCTGTACTCTAGACTGGCTCCTACTTTGAGTTGTTTATATTTTTTCATGTTAATGTTTCTTAATGTTAATATATTAGAGCCACCAAGAGTGATACAGTCATGAACATAGTTCAGAATTCTGTTACAGCACCAATGGAAATTGAGAATGCACACCCTGGACTCTCTGTGCCACTAGGTGGCAGTAAACACAAAGTAATTGCAGAAAGTCCTCCTTGCCTGAAAGTTCAAAGGTACACAATAAAACAAATTGTAATAATGTTCTCAGCAAGTGCTTTATAGTGTTCTTGTTTTCACAAGGCAGTTAGGAACTTGTACTCAGTGTGAAGTAATTAGAAAACTTTATCTTGTACTTTCACTAACTGACAATGTTTTGGATTTAATGCAGAAACAGTTGTCTTTACAAAAGAACTGTAAAAATCCAGTCCCATCTGTCATACATCAAATTCTGTGCTGTTTTTAGAAGTATATCGCCAGTACTCAAAGAACACTGACCAGTGTCATGATTCCTAAAATCAGTGCTGTTAAATTTCATTTAGTGCAGTGCAGAGTGAGTGAAACCTTGGCTGTGGTTGGTTGGCTGTGCCAGTGGCTTCAGTCAAAACTGAGATACTGAGATACACTCATGTTATATTGCCTAAATACAGAATGCTCATCTGGGCTGCTAGTGCTTACTCTACTGTGCACTGTTCTCTGACAATTGGTTACAAATTTCCGCTTTGTACTGACCACTTGAGACCCACCTGCATCATAGCACCACTAAACAGGCGTATAATTGCAGGTTATAACCTGTACTGTATTTGTTTGTGCACAGTTTGTCAGTCACCTTCTATCTCATCTGACCGCTGTTGTTCAGATGGGTTGGAATATTTTTTATTCCCAGAGATTTCTCCTCAGTTTTGTGTCTAGCTCAGCAAACTAACAAGAACTCCTCAGATCACCGAGCTAGGAAAGTAAAGGCTCATATGTTCTTCTCCTACATCATGTGAGTTTAATGCAATGGAATAGGACAGATCAGCACTCTTGGAGGAGAACACTAACTGTCAGTTATATTAAGTCTTAACACCCACATGCAATAAGGCCAGTTGTGCTCTCTTGGACTCTCAGCCTTGGATGGCATCACAATCTCCCAATGATCCTGACCGCTTAGACCAGGGGTATCAAACTCCCGAGGGCCGTGGTCCAGCACATCCTGGTGATTTCCCTGCTCAGAAACACCTGGTTCACCTCGCCAGTTAATTGTCAGGTTTAGTGAATGTGTTTGAGGAGGAGAACCATCAAACTGTGCTGGACACCGGCCCTCCAGGACCGGAGCTTGACACCCCTGGCTTAGACAGACGTACCACTCAAGAGCAAGTGGTGGAATATTCTCACAGTGCAGGGACATGGTGGGCAGCTGGTGGCCTGGTGGTGAAGGAGTTGCCCCTGTGTTTGGAAGGTTGTTGGTTCAAATCCCAGGACCCTGTCCTTGACTGAGGTAGCCTTGAACGAGGTATCCCCACACACTGCTTCCCGGGTGCTGCGTCACTGGCTGCCCGCTGCTTCACTTGGTAAATGGATTAAACGCAGAGAAAGAATTTCACGCAGTTCACACTGTGTGCTGTGGTGCGTTCACACGTGACAAAATGGCCATTTTACACCTGAAATAAAAGGTATGGTAGTGTGTGGTCTTTTTACACATATCTTTGTCACTGCTAGGTTGATAGTGCGCCACCCCACTAAGCTACCCAGTTAAGAGCAGCCTCAGACTAAGAGTTAGAGCACAGATAACACACATTGTGCATCAACAAGTGGGGTATAGTCTCAGAGGTGAAGCTACAAGTTAGGAGATTCTAATAAAATGGCAGGAGACTGCTTATTTTCATCACTTTTTTCCACGTTTGTTGACGGCTTTACTAAACAAATACACAGCAGAAGATACTGCTGCAGACAGGGCCCTACAGTATCACCCCTTACAGCACGCGCACAGACTCGCACTAGCTCAAGCTTCTCTACATTATACAGACAGTCTCCTCCTTTTCTTTATAAAGCCAAGTCAAAATCACACTCTGTTCTTGAACACATTCCCTCACACACACGCAGACACACATACTAGCAATTTCAGTGCACATAGTTCATAGTCATCTTGCACATTCTCATCTTCTCCGGCTGCTCTCCTCTGCCAGACGCTTCAGTGTGTGTGTACGCACTCGGGCTGGGCCATCGGAGAAGCCGTCTCCCTCTAATTACACACGTTCAGGTGCAGCCTACCAGCTCGCCCAGCCAGAAATGCAATTTTTGCTCTTTTTTTGTCTATTACATAACCAGCCTGTCGCAGTTACTCTTTTGAACATTCCGTTCTAAGAGCAGGAGACAGAGTGTGTGCGTCTGTGTGTGTCTGCATATGTGTCTGTACCTGTGTGTTTGAGTCTGTGTGCTTGTATGTCATGTATGTATAAGCTCATTGAAACAAGCTGAGAAGTTTTGTCCAAACTTTCAATTGAAACTGCATTTGTGTTTGAAAGTAGAAGAGGATAATTCTTTTATTATTGTTTTGTCAAGATTTTAATTTAATAAAACGTTGCTAATGTTTGCCAGTGTGGGTCACTGGGCAGAGCCAAAAACACAATTAAACTAATGCAGTGAACATTCAGAGACATGAACAGAACCATAGGTGAGTGTATTAAAACGAATAGTAATTTATTTTTTTGTCGTACACCTTGAGTATATTATAGTGCCTCTATATTGTGTACACATTTACTTTGCATATGCGGACGGGACTTTAAGCTTCAGAAACATTAGCTACGGCAACCAAAAAGAAAGTATTCATTGTCACCAAGGCAACTGAAATCAAAGCTCAAACCAGAAACATAGTTTTCAAAGTCAGTTTGAACACTACTACTTTACTAACAAAGTGCTTACGAAGGAAAGCTGTCTACAATATTATTCGAGTAATAAACATGTGAGCAGAACAGTATAATTAGTAGATCATATAGCAGGAAAATGAGAAAATCACTTACATTGAAAATATGAACTGGATCCGCTCAAATGATGTTGTTATTATCAAGTGGAAATGAAAAAATGTAAACACAAAAAAGGCTAAATTAGGTCAGCTAAACCTCATGCTGTAGCAGTGTTTTACCGTACATAGAAGAACACACCTGGTTAAGACTGAAAGGGTGAATACACCAATGATTCAAACGTTCATATGGAAAACGGCACAGGTTTTCTGGGTGCTTTAGCTTCTCTGCTTCCTTAAAATGTCTACTGTCTTCCAACTGTTAACTATTTACACACTGTTCTTTCTTTATAATAGACTTTATTGAATTCTGAGCTTGAAAACATTTTCCCAATGCACAGTATGCATTAGATTTCACATTCCTGGGAAACAATAAAAGAACCAATGAGAAATAATATCACAAATCAAGGAAACAGTCTTTTTTATTCAATATTTCACTCACTGTACTGCAATGAAACCACATCAGCAGGCCTAATTATGCTCTTTTATTGCAGTATGCAGCTGGTTAGTACTGATACCCAGTATAAGTTCAGAAGAACGCATGGTCATGTAATGGGACAAAATTGATTTTTTTAATGATGCATGTACCCATATAACTCCAGACTTCTAAGAGTAATAGAATACTCTATTACTAAAAATATACAGAACTGTCAGTAAAGTGCCAGTGCAGTAGAGTGTGTTAATGCATGACAGGTAATAAGTGTGAGGCATAGTGGTAACAGAGGCTGTCGAGAAAACAGAGCTGTCATCTACGGTTCTGTGTGTGTCTGCACGCCTTGTGTGAGACATTCTTGGCCAGGACTGTGGGGCGTGCAGTGTTCCGCCAGTTCCCTAACGTTCCACACACACAGTCACACAACACGGATGTGGACAGGCTAATTCTCTGCGAGAACACTTACATAGGAAATAGAAAGACTAGAAGCAACTTTTTGGTGAAGAGGGTTAGCCAAGATTGATAGTTAGAGAGAGTCATGGTGACACTGCTACAAACACACAACGTTCCCTGTTTTCATTTCTGGCTTTCGTATGATGTTATGATGAGAGATGACTTTCTGGCCTCATAGCTGCACCCGTGGCTTCTTATGTGTAACGAAAAAGCTTTCACAAGACTGATTTGTGTAAAACCTTTATCTGTCTCGTACAGATTAATTGGCCATCCTCCCTATACTGTTAAACAACATTTAACACATTGAAAGTGTTACTTGACTTCTACTCATAGTTTTTGTTTTTGTTCCCCCCAGTTTTCTCCCCAATTTATCCATATCCATCCACTTATCTTTATCCAGGGTCCCCTCATTGGTGGCAGCCCCCTGCTTCACTTGGTGAATGGGTTAAATGCAGAGAAAGAAGTTCACATTGTACACACTGTGCTGTGGTGTGTTCACACGGGACTAAAAGAGGCCACTAATCTGATTCAGTAAATTCTAGAAGTCAATCAAGCTGAAATCTCTAGAATAATCTGCATAACAGGGTCCTAAAGTGCCTATTGTGCGTTATTATAACTAAAATAGTTATTAGTAAATATTAAGTGAATTTTATCTCAATGTCAGAGTACTGATGTTCCAAGTATTGTAAATACTGTAAACCTCCGGGGTTTATGTTCCAAGAGGACCTGCGAATAGTGAAAAACCGTGAATTTGTGATGTGGTTTAAAAAAAAAAAAAAGACTAAAAATGCCTATTTTTATAGTGTAAACCCTAAATATGCCCCCAATGTTACCAAAACACTTTAATTTCAGTTTAAACTCAGCTTAATAATGTAAAATACCGATGTTACCCCTGTATAGACTGTACTGTAATGCAATGGTTCTCAACCTTTTCAACATTAAGGCCCACCTATCTATCACAGCATGTTGCCAAGGCCCACTTGGCCACATTAGATGATATTAAATAACCAATTGCGGACCAATGGTCTGTCTTCATTTTAGGTTCACGGGCCAATCAAAAGCCTTCACAGCCCATCAGTGGTCCGCGGCCCAGTGGTTGAGAAACCTGGCTGTAATTCGTGCACGGGCGTTTTCTTTGGTATGCGCTGTCGTTTTCTTTGGTATAAGCAGGTAAATACAGTAATAATTAAATTTACAGTCAGAAAAATACAGGGCTTTAAGAAGAACAAAACGAAAAACATGAGAATACTCAGAGAAACACTCAAGACGGTCCACGCAGATGCGTCACAGGGCAGCAGCCAATCAGCAGCAAGGAGAAATGAGTAATGTTCTCAGATTGGCTACTTTCAAACCTCCTGTCTCTGAGTACAGGGGTATTTCCCCATCCCAAGGCGCTCTTTCTCGACAGCACTAAATAAGTAAATTATATTTTTCTTAATAATTTAGCACAAAAATGCATGAAAAATCATATACTGCCATGGAGGATATCTGCGGTTTCTGCGAATTTGCAGGAGTTTCCGCAAACCATTATTAGTTAGGTTCCAAGAAAAGGTCTGCGAATGCTGAATGAATGAGCAGGGGTTAACTGTACAAGTTTTCATAGGTTATTTACTCTTAATACTGTCATGTACTATGGTGTGCTAAATGCATGTGTGTGTTGCGTGGTATGTGGTGTTAATGTCAGCTGTGTAACTGTTTCTTTTCTAGGGTCTGTCTGTGGTCGGGGGACCGTGTGTAGAGGTGCGACCCAACACTCTGGGTCAGTCTCAGTCGGCCATGAACCTGTCCAGACTGTCTCCTAAAACAGAGCCCAAAAAACGTCGAGCTCCAGCTCCCCCACCTCCAACAGCTTACACACGCTCAGCCGTCCTGGCCTTGCAGGTGAGTGCTGAGCAACTCACACACAAACATGCGCACACACACACACACACACAAATATTGCCTTCTCAGGTGAGAGATACACAAGCAGCACATCAGCAGCATAGTTGGCCTTTTAGCACTAGTTCACATGTGCTGTGGTTCCACGTAAGGTTTGTTTGTTGCAATAATTTGCTAAAGCCGGTTGATGCAGGCAAAATAACAATAATGTGATTTTACTGCTACATATTACGATGTGGTGCCATGGTAGTGCATAGGGCATCATGTAGCCAGTGCAGATAAATCTCTATTGTTACACCATTACCAAGGCTCAAAGTAGCACCACACGTCATTTATAGAATTCTGAGGGCCCTGACATTTAAAACGAGACATTGAGAACTTTTAAAGTGCACAGGTAGTTTATTAAAAAGGAAGTTTATACAGACAGTACCTTCAGGGAATTTTCCGGTCGCCGCCATCTTGAAATTAAGGCACGATAAGTCGACTGACGAGCACGAACGAAACTACAGCTGATTAGTCACATGAAGACTCCCATTAGTTGTAGATTGGAGTTGGTGACAAATCTTGCAAGGATGGCAGAATATGAGGACACCGAGTTGCCCTATCCTACCTGTTCGCTCATGCTTGTTAGTCGACCTATTGTGCCTTAATTTCAAGATGGCGGCAACCGGAAAATTCCCAGAAGGTACTGTCTGTATAAACTGTCTTTTTAATAAACTACCTTTCAAAGTTCTCAGTGTCTCTTTTAAATGTCAGGGCCCTCAGAATTCTATAAGTGAAGTGTGGAGCTACTTTTAGCCTTGTTAATGGTGTAAAAATAGCGATTTATCTGCACTGGCTACGTGACGCCCCATGCCCTACCATTATCAGCCTAGTACAGCCTTGAGGTCAGCATCGGCTAAAAGCGTTGTGTTTCGGAATGCGGGGGGGTGAATGAAGGTGGGCTATTCGCCAAAAGTTCATATTCGTTATCATGTTTCAGTACACCCCAGGTCCATTTCACACCAAACTTCTCCTTTAGGCCCCGACCATTCATGCTCCGATTTGCCTACACCTTTAACAGAAGAAGAAAATAATTAATTTTGTTGGATTACATGAAAACATTGTTTCATCAGAACACACAGTAATGCACCTGGAACTGGGATTGGTCACCCTGTCAGAAACACTGGGATTGGTTAGAGGCTTATTTGCATATTGCTGCCTTTTGCAATATCAGTATTGTTGAGACTCGTATTCCAATAACAATTAGCAGATGAAATATCATGCAGCCCTATATTTTACTCCCGTGGAAATTTTGTACTTGTTTTATAGGACTGTCACTGTTGATGTTAATAAAAAGGTAAATACTAATTATTTTGACAGTGAAGTAACCAGCATTTTTTTTAAGAAGGTCCAACAAATAGGCTAAGATGAACTTAACTGTATATGTTTCCTATAGCTGGTCTAGGATGCCTTTAAAATACTTAACCCTTTAAACCAAGGGTTATCACATGCTTCAGTACTTACATGCACTACAGTGCCAACAGGCTGTGTTATCCTAGGTTATAGAAGTGTGTAATAAGAGTATGGACTTGTATTTAAGAGGTTAAAATGTGTATTCTTAGCATAGTCATCATGCAGACTGACATCTGATCACTGCTGAGTCTTTGAGAAAGGAAGTTCCTTATTGCACATTCAGTGAACATTTTTTAAATGAACTAATTAGGCCTAATTAACTTACTGTCACAGCCCTATATTTTTCATCAGCTAAAATCAATGAACTATTTACAGTAAAGTGGCCACACACACACACACACACGCGCGCGCGCACACAGTCCATCATTCACCTTGGATGAGGACACGACCACGCACAAGCTGACACAAGATTGTTTGGACTGCATGAAAGGGCCCTATGAGGAAACACACTCTTAACTGGAAATGTTGAAGTGATGAGTGTTTTTGTGTGTGTGTGTGTGTGTGTGTGTGTGTGTGCGTGTGTGTGTGTGTGCGTGTGTGTATGTGTGTGTGTGTGTGTGTGTGTGTGTGTGTGTGTGTGTGTGTGTGTGTTTGTGTGTGTGTGTGTGTG
>JBBIGA010000007.1:23577558-23606941 GCA_037576975.1 Alestes dentex | reverse complement strand
TGCATTCACACTGACAACCAAGCTAAAACTCAGTGCACTGAAAGTACCCAGATGGTGCACTAATAATGGCCAAAAAATGCAGTGCGGAACGATGGACACTACTCGCACTAAACGGATGCCATTTTGACCATGTAGCGGAAGGGGAGGGACTTTCGACAAGTTTTCAGAGTTGACTAATGGCGGCCAACAGAGGCAACTGGTTCGTATAAGTGTAAGTAACGTTAATAAAATTATTTTACTGATGTATACTACGATATAACCAGCAGATATTTTGGCGGGCTGGAGAATCACAAGCAAATGTTAGTCCATCACTTCCGCTAAGTGCAAAACATTAGTGTTCCATTTTGGACAACACTTATCCATGAAAGTGTGCACTACAGAAGGAAGTGCTCAGTGCGCACTATACACTATATTTCAGTGCACTCACGTAAGTGTGCGATTTCGGACACACTCAATGATTGATGATGCTTATAAATGAAAGTCTTCGCATGTGAAAGTGGAAAATATCACTACATTATGACCATTTCGCTTGAAATTGTGTTTAAGAAGTGTTCACTAAATGTGTTTATAAGTTGAGAATTTTTGTACAATTGTTTTATATTTTATGAAGTGGAGGGAAAAATGACTGACACTCACTGTGCTTCCAGTGTGTACTATAGTACCCTCACTACCAACTGGCTGCATGTATAAGCTCTGTATCACACACACGCCACGACTCGTCAAACAACTAGGTTTCCAAAGTAAAGCATATACACATGCGGCATGTTCATGACTGTATGGTTTTGATAAAGGTTCGTGCTCTATGGCAGTGTTCTCAGTGCCAGTTTTAACAGCAAACAATACAATGGTCACACAGTGTTGGCCACATTATGTGGATTATCATGCTTACGTAATGATTATTTCTTTGTAAATGTGGCACATGTATACTTTTATTTCAAATGTCATTCAGAACGTATCTTTATGCCCAATAAACTATAGTTATAGTCTAAACTGTGATGAAAGATTAGGTAATTGTCGTGATAATATTTTTAAGTTCCAGCCCGTGACAGTTTTCCAGACCAGGAGCCTGCACCGAACTCTTGCAGTGTAAATGTGGTTCTTATTCTTGCACTAAAAAGGGTAAATCTGCATACTGATCTAATTTAATGTGTATGGCCAATTGGTCTGCCAGTTGCAGTGATTTAGATTATGGTTTAAAGCAGTTTATAAGGATTTTATAAGGAACTTTAGTAAAATGTTGTTACAATGGCACACATAGACACTTGCTTCCATGTGTTCCAAATGCTTTCATGCAATTGATCTGATTAAGCACTTCAAAATGTAATTTAGTCGTTGGGCAAAGCTTTTAGTGTTGTCCAGGCGCAGTCTACAGCCGTGTCTGATCAGAAGCTAAACAGAGCAAGACCTGAGATTAGTGCTGTCTCGCCCTGGTGAGGAGTGAGAAAAGGGAGGGCGTTGTTCCTGACCCCTGCCAGATGAAGAAAGGCTCATTCTAATCTGGCTTGGGCTTGGACTGGGGGGACCGGGGGGTGTGGGAAATGCCTCATAAATATGCATGTGTCTTCAGCCAGCCAGGCCTGCCCCTACTGGGCAGGTCTTTCTGCCTCTGGACGCCACAGCTGGACAGCACGGCCCACATTCCAGCTCCGCTCGCGCTTGCTCGCTCATCTTGCACTTTGGCCTACAAATCAATGTGTGCCATTCAGCTGCTCTCCTCCCAATACCCCATGTGGAAAGAATGTGCTCCCAGCATTCCTGAGGAGATGGAGTATTTGGGATAATGGTCTCCAGAGGTATTCCTGGGAAGCGGTATGCTGTACGTGGCTTGTGTTTGTACAGACTTAAACAACCAGAAATCGTGATCAGTTTTAATTAGCTAAAAGCATGTGGGCGTTGAGCCAGTCATATAGTTCCAGCAGAGCTCCTTTTTACAGGCTGCTCCTGTGTGCATTAGATTATGATTATACCACATATAAATGTACGAGCAGCTCACGTTTCGTACTTGGTCTTATTACTTAGTGCTGGTGAAAACACTGAAAGTTAGATGTTGCCAGTACATAGTGTTTGGTGGTCTGTATGTCGAAGGAGGGTCCACGGTTGTGACATGGTTGGACAAAAATGAAAGCAATGTAGCTACAGTACATTTGAAGCATGCACACCTCATGAATTGCTGTGTTGATTATGGACAGCCAGGTCTATAAATAAGGCCAATATTTTTAGGTGTGCCCCAATTTGGAAGAAGGAGAATTTATAGCCTTGAATGCTATGAATGCAACCGAGCTGGGGAGGCGTTGCAGCAAACGTTGTTGAGAAGTCAGCTGCACTTCTGGCACTGTCCCCAAAAACATCCCACGGGGAATTTGTGTCATCATAATACCACCTCTCCTATCCTGGACCCCTGCTGCTTTCCCACTTTCATGTATTTCAAGCCCCTTGACCTAGATGTTAAGAGAGGCTTCACAGGTAGACTCATGTAAAGTATGTCTGTGACTTTTTTTGGTTTTGTTGTTGTTGCTTTTTTAAAACCCACCTTGTATCGCTTTGGTTCCCTCCTTGTATGTAGGCTTGAGGGGAATAGTTGTGATTCCTCTATATTAAAGGATTTAGTGTTCCTTTCCCTCTGTCTGCTGTGGATATAAGCACTCAGATTTATGGCATAATGAACCTCTGGGCCGACACAAGCATAGCTGGGAATATATGGGAGCATATCTCCCATGCAGCAGCAGACTAAGAGCGAGCCAGATTTCTCCTACAGCTCTGGAGCTGTAGGTTGCGTAATATGATCCTCGTTCCATCCTCCGCTCTGCCCTTCCCACCATGAGCCTCGCGTTACAATCAATGAAGCTTTATTAGCACTGTCAAAAAAAACGTTCTCATCGAAGTCAAAGGGAGTACAATTAAACCTTGATTATGCTTATGATAAAGAAAGTAACATGAAAATCTTAAAAATCATTGATACAGTAGCACACAGAATATTGCAAAATACTGAAGTCAGGTTCTCTTTTCCGGAACCGCTTTCTGTCATCTTGCTAAACATGAAGGAGATGGACTTAGCGTTTTTTGAAGGCGATACGTTAATGAAACATTTAAAATGGAGAGCTGATTTACCTTCTTCGTGTGTAACAGTTACAGCTGAACAGCATTTTACAAGCTTCGAACAATCATTGATGTTTCCCGTACGAGTACTCAAAAACTCATTCACAATGCTACCCTTACAAAAATAATTTACATTTCATAGTTAGCTTTCAGTATGTTGATTCTTTTTTGTTTTAAATGTGTTTTAAACTAAAGAAGTTAAGTTTTTCATTTGCAACAAATAGTATTATACATTAATACATGATTACTGCCCCAAAACTAAAATCTGAGTGCAGCTATGCGCTTTTTTTTTTAGTCAGTTTTGTGTCATCATGTAGGCTATGTGCCAGATTCAGGCTTTTGACTGTTTGCAAGTGAAGAAGACCCCCACCCCACCAGCCCCTGCTGCGTGGATGCATTTGTGCATGCACATGCAGATCCATTCATGCATTTTAGCTTTACCTAGCAAACTTAGCACTGTACCTCATTTTCATTAATTTTGTTGAAGGAGTTCCATGCATGACAGCTGGAGGACTCTTCGGCTTTTCACAGCACCTACTTGTTTTACCTGAGTGCTCTTCTTCTTTTGTTGCTGGTTGGCAAACAGCTTCGGTAGAAACAAGGAAAATACATTTTTAAGACAATATCTGCATCATCTGTGCGTTTACAAAAAAAACGTAATGACTAGGCCTAACTGAATATTCGAACATCATGACCTGTTCCTAATATGTGATGATGTCAGCTGACTAAGACTGGTTCACCTTGGTCTTCTGTAATCCAGTTGGTGCATTATGCTGTAACAGATGGGAAGTGTGTATTAGACTGCTACAGAATCTTGTTCCAGGCTACTTTGATTTTAACAAACTGGACAAATGCTGTGTTGAAAACAAAACAAAACAAAAACAACTACTGTATTGACACATTTTTCTTTAGCAACTGTACAGTTAAGCAGCCCACTAAAGTCTGTTGGTGTCCAATTGCTGACGCGAGGCATGCTTATAAAAGGATCGGTTCAGAGAAATGTTTTTACAGTTTCAATCAGGATTTACTTTAAATAGCTGGTGGCTGGTGGTGATCCCAGACCTGGCCTTTGCCTTTGCCCCGGTGCTAATCACAGCGGGACATTAAAGCTCTCCCTGTGCACTGTAAGCACTCGTGAACTTCTTACAACGAAGCCGTGATGTCGTCATTGGCCCGGTACAATCCATCTATTGTGATGTCTGCAGGACTCATGCATAAATGTGCACAAGTACTGCAAACAAAAGTCTTGCACATGTAATCTGTACCTGTCAGTTTATGACTTGCATTTTGCCTCAAGGTTTGGTTTATGCTGCAGATTAAGCTTGTTGAGAATAGCACTCTTTGTCCATTCTGTTTTGAAATGTGTGGGACCCTGTTCTAAGGTTCAGTCGTTGTGACTCTTTTAGTTAAGGGATTTTAAAACTTCCACTAGAAAAGTATCAGGATATCTGCAAAGCTTCATTTGTTACGTGAATTAAGGTGGCAGCTTCTCCCTGTTGTTTGGGACCTCTGTTTGAAGGTTCATATTTTGTCTTACAAGCATGGGCAAAGATTCTTGCTAATAGTACAGATGTGGTACAACCACTGGTACAACAAACCATTCACATTACAGTTGATCACTGCTTTGATCACTGTAGTTACCTGCCTAGTAAAGGGGTCGCAGTGTTTCATAATTTTGACTCTTTTTAATTTGTCAGGTAATAAATCCAGTACACCCGACATGTCTCAAAGGCGTGTTTTATTAACATCAGGCCCCAAGGCTTTCCCAGCTTTTGATTTCACCAAGGGGAGTCATGGAGAGCCCCCCTCCCACCCACATCACATGCTAGTTAGTGATTCTTGGAAATGGCTTTGACTTCTTCCTGACCTTTTCCAAGGAAAAATGAGTGCATGTCCTTAATTGTTGCTTGGAGATTGCCATTCACTGTCAGTGCCTTGATAACATCAGACCAACACAGCAATCAGAATTGAGCTACTTTCAGTTCTAGCTCACCCAGCTTACAGTACTACTCAGGTAAAAAGCTAGATAACCCTAAAATAACAAATGCATTGTGTTTTATTTATCTGTTACATGCGTGTGTCCAGCTGAAGTGAAGTAGCATTTCCTTGAATTGAGATGCTGCATGTTAAACTGTAAGAGATAATATAGAGGCCCATCTAGTAACAGATATAAAACTGGAGGTAATATTGAAACTAACCATCAACAGCACAAGTATTTTAAACCTGTAAAATAGAAATAGAAATTAAACAATGAAGTGTGACAGGTAATAAACAATAGCTGAGCTTTTGTTTAAAAACATAATTTCATAATTGATTCATACCTTCAGAAACAGGCAGAAACCTAATGATAATGCAAAGATAAATAAAATCAGTATGAGTAGTAGTAGTAGTTACCAGTGATGCCATACAGATTTCCGTATCTGCCAGTTTGATGTATGAGTACCAAAACTAACTCTGTCTAGCCTACTTCATACACTTCGTACGTATATGGTGAAAGTAGGGTTGCAAAAATCCGGTAACTTTCAAAGTTAGACACTTCCCATGGGAATTTATGGGAATTAACAGGAATTAACTGGAATAAACTGGAAGTTTGGGAATGTGAAATATAGTTGGTAAAAATATATATTGTAGCATAATCAAAGCTACTGCAAATACAGGTGAGTATCTATGCTATTCCTCAGTCACAGGCACATAGCACACTACTTACTGTGGGGCTGTTGAGGCCACACCCCCTACATGCATTCTGCATTCCTCCATCACATGCACAATGATTTCTAGAACTCTGAACTACTAAAGCTACTTTTTTGAGCCTACCGCACAGATACAGACTATTGAAGCCACACATTTGAGCCCAAGGTCTACATAAAGTCAAGTAAGTTTTGATGATATTATAAGGTAGGTAATACAGTGAACGGGCAACATTCGCAGGGGTTACGTTCCAAGAGCACCCGCATATGGTGAAAAAATCTAAAGGTAAACCCGCATCCGTACTGTACAGCATACACTGAACTCCCGCAGTGCTAGAATTTAAAATACTAACGTTACCCCTATAAAGACTGTGCTGTAATTCATGTAAGCGCTTTTTTTTGTATAAATACAGTAATAATTAAATTAAATTTACAGTAATAAAAATACAGGACTTCAAGAAGAACTAAAATAACAAAACAAGAAATTCTGGACTGCAGCTGCCAGAGATGCGTCACAGGGCAGCAGCCAATCAGCAGCAAGGAGAAATAAATAACGTTCTCAGATTGGCTACTTTTAAACATCCCGCCTCTGCGTACAATGTCATTAAAGAGGCTAGCTCATCATGATGCTAGTTACTGTAAATGTGATGCTGTTTCTTCTGCCTCCTGCTAGACGATTTTATGTAACCATACAAGATGTTATACATCAGTTGTAAAACATTTTGAAGACCATTCTATTTGTTCAGCAAAAATGCAGAGCATGCAGAAACTGGGCCTGAGAAGCTACAGGAAAACTGTTTTTATTTGACATGCTGAATGGGATTTTTTTGGGAAGCGAAGCTGCTTTTATTTTACATTTTGAATTGGACTTTTTGGAGGGAAAGGGAGTTCTTTTTATTTTACATTCCGAAGGGGGAGCTGTAAAGAATATTCAACTCAACATTTATGTTTTTGTTGTTCAGTGAAAGAATTTATTGTTCAGTGAAAGAATTAAGCAATGATGAAAAGTTCTACTCACAAATAAATCTGTGTTTTTTAATTGTATCCTTCTGCATGCGTTTCTGTTCATGACAAAACAAAATGTTTATATTAATGTTTGTATATGACTATTTTTCTTTAAATTGTCCAAAATGTCAGTACTCACTAATTTCAGTTAGTACTCACTAATTTCCATAAATTCCCATTAATTCCCATTAATTCCCATAAATTCCCATAATTTCAGTGGAAAGTTTCCAATTTGGAATATTTCCAAAATTCCCAGAACTAAAGTTCCCATGGAAATTTTCTGGAAATTTACCAGGAATCCTGCACCCCCCCCCCCCACCCCCACTCCTAGGTGTAAGGCCCTCTTTACTGCTGCACTTTACTCCTGGATGTCTCAAAAGGAAAATAATACCCTCCACCCACACGCTGCTGCTCCAATTAGGGGCTAACTACTGCCAGAAATTACATCATGGCAATCACAGATACCGATACAGCATTCAAGTGCCAGTATCCGTGGTATTGGTGCAACAGTATTGGTAACATCATGTAAGTTTCAGTATGGTTTGCCAAATGGCAGTCATGTAAAGGTTTTCTACTTTGGACGTGAGAGAGAGAGAGAGGTTGTCTTCCGCAGAAGTGCTTCTTTCCTGCAAGCTGATTCACCCTGATTGAATATCAGCCAAATGATACAGCGGTGTCGTCACCAAACCTAAAGTCAGTTACAGGCAAAAAATGAAAATCTTCATCATAAAGTAGATGGAAAAGTGCAGCAATGTTCCTGTACCTCAGGCTGAGTAAATTCAGGTTTAGATATGCAGATTAAATTCAACATTTATTGTGCACCCCAGTATTAGACACATTTTAAACAGGTTATTAAACACGTTCCATGTTAGCTGTGCTGGCTAGCAATAAGTGTTTAGGATGTCACCGTTCTCAATGGAACATTGTGGTTTTAATCAATGGACCATATTCAGTGAGTTACAAATATGAACATAGCTTTGTTAGCTAGCCGGGCTTGCCGCCTAACAGTCTTAGCCACGCATCTCGGAACAAATATAGGTGACATGATCTCAATTTTGTTTTTTTGGTTTTTTTTGATCATTTTATTATTTTTTCCACACCATTTAATCCAGATGTTACCCTCCTCTGTAGTTTACAAAGCTTCAGCACATTTGTAAAGTTCTGGATGCTTGTCAGAGGTGCCTCGAATTATGCTGTGTTTGGATGCTCATGAGTGTGTTGTTAGAATGGTTATAACTTTACTCTGTTTAGGGGCTTGCTCAGAGATATGCCGACAGCAAGGAAAAAGAAAACATGGGGGGTCTGGAGAGTACATATCCTGTTTATTTAAGGCACACAGATTATATAAAAGTGCATCAGGTGTGCTGTTTCACATACACTGCCAAATGTCACTGGTGGAAGAACTTATCCATGAACTTATGTATCACCCACGAATCTCATCTAGAGTCTACCATTAAAAGTCCTAATTAAAAGTGGGAAAACGGGTATGTCACACTTTCTGACACCTCTTGAACACAGAATATGTCACAGTTGTCGAGCTGCGATTGCTCATTTGCTCCCCACGGGAGGGGTAGAAAATCTTGGTTCTGTAGAAAATCTTGGTTCTGTTTTCAGTTCATCAGCTTGATGAGGAGGGAGAGTTATATTTTCATAGCTATTCAGAATTGGGCGTCGGTGTTAATTTTCTTCCATACATTTCACATATAGAGGCAGTCATTATGTGTTAGTGTTAGCATCATGTTTTGCTGCATCTAGGCCAGGATGGCTTTCCGTCTTTGTATGTATACATGCATGCCACCTCAGTACCATATGGGTGTGGATATACCCTGCCAAGTCCATTCAGTGAGGTCAGATCGCCGCTCCATGGCTGACTGAACCTCAGGCATTGAGCGTTTGAGGAGTGCCATTCAGCGCTGCTCAGCAAGACCGAGCGCTGAGGCTGAGCACAGAAGGGTGTGCTGAATGAAAATGCTGTGCTACTGTATTTTGGCCCCTGATAAAATTGCAGCAGATACCTGTTAACAAAAGAGATGCTGTCTCCCTGCCACGGCCCACAGCGTGGTCACATAATTTACGGCCATGACATCATCCCCCAGGGCTGCCCCTTTCTTTTGTTGTCGTGGTGAGTGGAGACCATTGACCACTGTGAAACGTTCAGATCCAGCTCCCCATTACGTAATGGCAGGGCCCGGAATTAAGGCCTTCTGGACCTATCCCGGATAACGCTGAGCTCTTAGAAGGCTGGAAATAGTCCATAGACACTAAGGAGCCACTCCCGAGCCTCCAAACATCAGTTGATGACCGTCCAAATGCACTTAGTTATTTAGCCATAAACAGTGATTCTGCAGGAAAGGGTGTTTGCGAGACCTGAAACAGTCCTGAAAACCTGAAATAGTCAGGAGTAGTCGTCTCTCCTGATTACTCTGATAAGGCCTAATGTGTTGAATTGCGGTACACTGTATAGCACTAAGAAATGCTTTCCTGGACACAGATACTATAGAAGTACAGTCTTGGACTAAATATTAGAGCTGGCATATTGGGTGTCCAGTATTGGACATTATGTATCATGCTGAAATCAGCAGAAAATGCAGGATTGGAAGCTGTGTATTGACTGAAATAGCACACACTCACACTTTGTGGTGATAGATTGTTGGCTGTGAATTTCTCCTTGTGGGGTAGTAGAGTGCATTTGACCCTGATAGCCTGCTTCTAGATGCTCATCTTAAGGGAGGTGCTTCAGTTTAAAACAGCTTGTTTTAAAGCTTGGTAGTTTTTTAAAGAAAAAAGGGATCAATATTGGCTGACAGGTTTTAAATATTTAAAAAGAAAAGGGCAATCTTTAGTGCCGTCTCTAGTAAATGGCACTGGTAATGGTGAAGCAACACTAAAAAGCTTGTTTAGTGTTGTCTAAAGATTCATTCGCATTAGTATTTCATTGAATAGATGCCGCTAGTTTTCTAGTTGGATAGATGCTGCTGGCTTATTCGGTCAGTATACACCAGTAGCTTTTCTTTTGAACACGCTTTTTTCCATTGAATGGATGCCGCAAGTTTATCTGTTAAATATGTGCAGCTAGTTTTTCCCTTTAGTACACGCCACAAATTTTATTTGAATACTTACTTCTGTTATGTCAGGCGTTACTCCTTTTGACAAATCTTTGGTCCTCATGGTACAAGATCGTAGATGCAAATGAAACATCTACAGTAAATGTCAAAGCTCAGACACATCAAGCCAATGAGGCAGAACTTAAGCTGACTGATTTCCACTTCATCAGCTCATAACCGCACTTTCACAAAACACACTCTCTGTAGCGGAGTCTGGCAATAGTCTGGGTCACATAATGAACATGCAGTGGACAAAAACTCTAGTACATGTTCTATCAGTAGATGGTAAAATAGACAATCATGTCCAGAAGAAGTGCCAGTTTGGAAATATTTCCTGACCAATGGATGCCCTCTGTGGAGAATGTCATTATTATAAATTACAAAGTCATTTCAGAAGTCAGACCAGTCGGTAATTATGTAGTTATTTTATCATCAGCATACATGCAATCATTGGTGTAAGGCGCTGTAGAGGCACTTTGTAAATGTATTTCATGACATTTTAGCACAAAAACCCTGCAAACAATAATAACAGTAACGTACATTTTCTATAAGCTTGATGCGGACTGTCCGATCCAGGCTGATTGGTGGTGCTGGTTGAAATGTCTGCACAGGCAATTACTGATTGTTCAGTGTGTTGTGGTTTTCCAAACTTACTGTAACTTGAGGTTTGACTGGATTTGTAGCTTTAATTCAGGTATGTTGGTTGACTCTGTTCTTATTCTCCTGTTTACTGACCTTGTGAAACTATTTGGGTTAGGAAGTGCTTGACACTAGACACAACTAAGAGAGACCTACTCTATCATCCTTATCAGTGATGTTGGTTTTCACGTAACTAACGTATTATTTTGATCCTTTTCAGGTTCTTTCAGCAGCTGTCAAAGGTTAATGTGATATCTGGAGGTGATCATTTGAAAACATGGCTGTGGCTGAATGTCCGGATTATTTCTTACACCACCCAAATTACCAGGTAAAAAAATATGATTTTGTCTTGTAGAATTATTTCTTTCTTTCTTAGTTACATTTAAAAAAAAAAATCCAATTAGTAATTTCATTTATAGCACATGAAAAGCCAGGAGTTTCAGATCAGCTCACAGGAGCAACAGGAGCAATATACTTGAGAATATAGGAGACTTTTAACTCTGTGGCTTCAGTCTGGTGCCTGAAAAAATTTCAGTTGTTTAATTTTTTTAATTTATGCATTTGCACAATTTGGCTTTGATTGTCCATATTTACCAGCTAACAATTCTGATTGTGAATCTTTTGAAAAATGTGAACAACTTCTAAGTTTCTTTTCTTACCATTTGATTAGCAATGTTACATAATCCTTTTAGGTCTTTCATAGCTTATACACACTGAAATGCATCCACTAACATCGCCATTATTTAATTTAATGAATAAATAATCTACAGTTAGTTTTGTATTGATATTAATAAACTATTGCAAATGAACAATTTTGATTGTAAATGATTATAGTGCAAGCTGCAACTTATAGTTCTAAATTGTAATTCTGCATTTTTTTTAGGGTTACTGATTTTAAAAGATGCGTTCCTAACTACACAGACATTTTTAACGAATTTAACCAACATTCTCTGTGCACATTTTTGCTAGCCCAGTCAAAATGATGTGTCGTGCGTCTTTGTGATCCTGGGATTGTGTAGTAGGTACCACAGTACTGAAAGTTAGCCCTCTCTAATGACAGAAATTTTGCTTTTAGTTAAAAATCTTTCGTTTTATGCAGCCCTTCCCCAGTCATTCATTTTTCAGGTCACCCTCTTTTTCTATCATTTGCCATAGGAAAACTAAAATTTAAATCAGCCCTACAACTAGATGGGTGCTTTTAATGAATCAAGAAATGTACAACAGAGTTTGGCAAACAGCAACTGATGATAATGGGGATTGGTGGTAGAACTCAGTAAGATCTGAGATGATCTGCTTGAAGTCTGGATTCCAGCCTGAGAGAGCCATGCAGATGAGAAATGTTTCATTGGGAAAAGATTGCAATAAAGGTAGTGGGCGAGACAGAGAGTGAGAGAGACTTGAGAGAGCCCTTGTTGTGAATGCACCCGATACAGCAAGAAGTTTTAGGGCCTAAGCGTGAATGAAGACGGCGACACAATGAATGGCCATGGCATGGACATGCATTCCTTTGGGCTGACCACATCTGATTCACATGGTGTAACCTGACGTAAGAGCATCTAAACAAAAGATTAACTAGCTTGTTTTGAAGGGCCCTTTTAGCCATTGTCCCGGTCCACGTGCAGTGGTTTAAACCCACTAGGGAAATATCAATCAACAGCTTTACCCTGCAGAGAGCTGGCTTTGGTACAGCCTCTTTATTTAAGCGTGGTTTTCTGCTGCTTGCTCACCAACCCCCCTATTTGGACGCAGCTGAAGGCAGAATGAAATATAAAATGTCTGCTTGTTCCTACTTGTGCATCATTCTTCATACTTCATTCTTTTTTTTTTTTAAATTGGAGAATTAGTCTTTTCCTGAACTTTCATGGATCTGTTAAAATTCTTCAGTGAGCATTGGCACTGGAATGGTCACTTAGTTTCTGCACTGAATTGAATGAAGATATCTGTTCTCTGTGGGGGGTTATGTAATTGAGAGTAGTAGGATTGTGGGCTGTGGTCCAGCATTGGGCTTGGCCTGTCAAATTCTGTCAGAACTTCACATGATTTCCATCTTAGATATGCTGACTCCTAATTTAGCCTGTATTAAACTGTCTTAAGGTGGTAAGCTGATACCTATATCAGAGTGAGACCCTTGACTGAATTATAGTTAGGAACATTTGATCTTGTGCTGTATTGTTAGTACTGTCCTTTTTATCCACTAGAACACAAAATATAATGTTAAAGAAGGATGGCCTGGTCAGCAGATAACATTAGCTAAAAGGCTAGTGGTTTCTGCCTGTGTCATTAAAAGATTTACATGTACATTTACAGAGGAAGGTTAGTAGACTGAGGAAGGTTAGTAGACTGAGAGTAGGAGGAAGGTTAGTAGACTGATAGTAGGAGAAAGGGGTGATGACTGCAGGGAAGGATAATCTGATCTTGTCATCAGGGGGGTAGCAAAGTCCTCTGAGGAAATGAAAGAAGGTGCAGGAAGTGCAGGAGGTTTGAGAAGTGAAGAAAATGTGGCAAGGAGTTTGCAAGGGTTGAATGTAGATTCTTCTAGCTGGGCTTTAAAGAAGGAAGACTTGCAGCAGATTTCTCAGTGGTGAATTTTGTGTGAATCTGGAGTGGAAAGAAAAGAGATGGGAGTCTGTCACCATTTCCACTATTGAAAGGCAGGAGGGAGATTTTCCAGGTGAAGTCAAGGATTACAGAATGGTGGAGAAAGGGAAAGAAGATTGTGGCGAGCAGTTGAAGAGAGGGTGGTGGAGCAGTGGGAGTTGGTCTGGAGAGAGAATGCGAACAACAAAATATGATGGTTGGAAAGATCGAGAAGGTTAGCCAAAATGTTGAGTGCAGGAGTGGCTTTGGTGAAGACAGGGTCAAGGTCAGGCCTTGGTTTCGGTGAAGACAAGGAAGAGACTTGTTGAGGTACAGAGCAAAAGATGACAGAAGCTTGAGGATGTCGCGTGTATGCAGCTTGTCATTTGGGATTTCGAAGTCAAGAAGAACGAGTGAAGAGTCGTTATCTGGGAATGAACTGAGGAAGATGTTCAGTTCTTCAGTGAAGGTTTCTACTGCCCCAGGGGATGAGATACAACATGATGTTGAGCCTGGTGGGATGAGTTACAACAACACAGTGGAATTCAAAAGATGCACTATTAAGGTATGAACAAGAGAAAGGTGTGAATCACTATTTGTTGGAGAGAAGCAGTCCTGTGGCCCCTCCTTTTCCATTCTAGCAACGGGAGTGTGAGACAGTAGAGGTGAGAGCTGCTGGTGGTGCTGAATTGTCCAGTGTAATCCAAGTTTCAGTAAGTGACAAGAAACAGAATGAGTGAAAAGATGCCAAACCAGAGAAGAAATCTCTCTTCTGTACAGACGTTTGGCAGTTCTATAGCACACCATGAATCAATATTAGAAAATGGATTGACAGAGGAGGATGCAAAAGGTAACTGGGATTACTGCCCATTTGATGAGATACACCTCTTCTAGGATGGCTAGATTAGAGCTGAAGGTTTTAAGTAAATTATAACTAAATATTAATTGAGTCTTAAATGCATAATGTTGACAAAGTATGTACGCTAATGTTGGCATTATTCTTTCAGTAAATTTCAGCTGCTGTTTACCGTCTCGTTGAGGCCGGATTGTGGAGAGAAGTGGCGAAGCAAATCCCGCGGAGCCTTTATCTTAATTTCGTTATTGCCAAATACCCATCTTAATTTAGAATTTATCTTAACTTAATTTGTTAAGAAAGACTCATTTTTATTGCCGTGTTGATCAAAATATACTTGTCGGGCTCGGGCCGAATTCTGTCGGGTTCAGGCCTTGTCGGGCCTAACTTTTAAGGCCCGATTACAGCTCTAGGCTGGATGTGTGCACAGCTATTGGGGAAGATGTCTAAATTAATGAAAACGGACAGAAACACAGAGAGCAAAGTTGATTCCCATCTTAGTTATAAAGAATACAGACACAAGAGGATACAATTGCAGGAGTATCAACAGGGCGAATGGTAGACCCTGCTGTCTGTAGCTTTAGATAGCACCAACTGGACCCATCCAGCAATTCAAAGCCAGTCATCTCAGGCCAAGTGAAAACAGTTCAAACAATAGGCTAAGATAACTGGCAACAAGGTGGCAGCAGATAACAAGCAACTTCAAACAAGCTAAACAGTTGAGGGCAGCTTAAGGACACCACAGAAGGGCTAGGAGTCTAAAGTTTAGATCTTTACTAAAAAGTCATCGGAAG
This sequence comes from Alestes dentex, assembly GCA_037576975.1. Classification (NCBI taxonomy): domain Eukaryota; kingdom Metazoa; phylum Chordata; class Actinopteri; order Characiformes; family Alestidae; genus Alestes; species Alestes dentex. The sequence goes on along the minus strand of JBBIGA010000007.1, from coordinate 23,592,186 downwards.
TTCACGAACAACTGAAAAGATTTAACCTTTAAGCTTTAATTCACCATCTTTGAGCTATTAGCATGTGACGTGGAGCCATTTATATTTACAGCATTTAGCAGACGCTTTTATGCAAAGCAACTTCCACTCCCTGACTACAGGGGACAGTCTCCCTGGAGCAACTTGGGGTTAAGGGTCTTGCTCAGGAACCCAGAGGTGGTGTGCTGAGGGTAGGATTTGAATCCATGACCAGAAGCATGTATCCTACCCACTAATCCACCACCACCCCCATCAACCCTGACCCTGTCATCAGAAACAAATTTGACTGAATTCATTTGGGGGAGGAAAAAAGTGGCTTAATGTGGCTTTTGCTGTTCAGACTGCAGAACATCTGTTGTGCCTGAATCATATATGCTTATACATACCTGTCAAAAAAAAAAAAGGCCTTAATGATTCCATGGATTAAAGTTTTCCGTCGCTATAACTGATTTCCGTCAACTGAGTGCACCAAAGGTTAATAATGAGATTGGTGCAGATCTGAATGAAAAAATGGATAAAAAAAAAAACTTGCAAGAAAGGCACCTGTAGTGTAAAGAGTGCGCTGGTGCGTGCAAAGGACTGTGGATGCGTGTCTAGAGAGTGAGACAGACAGACAGACAGACAGACAGACATGGGGAAACAGCGTGCTTGGGAGATTGTAATTATGTTCCAATTTACCCTGTTCACTTTAGATCCTCTGACAGTGTTGTATCAGCTCTTTACTGTATGTGTTTGTGTCATTACCGATTGTAAATTCATATGGCGCTGTTGTGCTATTTCTGTTGATTTTCAGAAAGACGCTAGATTAGCCTGTACACGGCTAATAACAGTAGTGAGCTAAAGAGAATGTAAAGGGGCTAACTATTCATGGCTGTGCTGGATATTCAGGCACTTTGCTCTTGTTTGAGGATTGTATTCGGATGAACAAAACTTACTTGAGTCCTGAACCTACTGAATAATTACAGTGTATTGTTCTAGATGTACACCCAAGCATTTAGTCCATCTAGCATCTGTTTAACGTAAGCACAGTAGTAATGTCTTCCTTTATTTGTTACAGAGCCATACATCATACATTATCCTTACATGTGCAAGTTTAAATGGGCATTAAACATCCTTTGAACTCCATCCTGCCGGGCCTGAGTCGTGACTGACATCCCACTGCGAGAGTTGTCTTCCTGCAGCAAATCTATACAGTTTTGGGGAGTGTGCCCCCCCTCTCCACAATCTGAATAGAACGTATTTAGGATTGGAAGGCAGTGGGTTTAGGCTATTTGTAAACGTGGCTATATAAATAGTCCGTAAAGCCATATTTTACAGAACATAGGCCCTTCGACTTGCATCACTCACAAGCGTCAATTTGCTTGGTTTTGCCAGCAGGGCTGCGCTTCTGTTAAAGGAAGGCACGGATGTCTCGGACATCACAAAACGGTAAAGAATAGGTGGAGGTGGGCTTGGCTAAATGAAATGGGTGATAATGACAAGCCATTTAGTTCATGGTGCAAAAAGATGAAAATGGCAGGTGTGTGCTTTTGTGTGGTATCTCAACTAGGGGCTCAGGGGATAATGGACAACACAGCGTTAAAAATCTTATGCATGGCCGAGGTGGTATGGGCCTGCGACACGGAGCATTTGATTTAAAAATAAATAAATAAATAAAAATTTCAGTCAGACGAAATTTTATTTATTTTTTTTGCTTTAATCCATGTGATTCACACAGTAAGATGGAATAGAAAAAGGACAGCCTGTTGAATTTGGGCGACAGATGTACTCTAACTTAAAACTAGTGACCTCACTGACTGTTTGCTTTGAAGCTAAGTGGTGTTGTAGCCCAGTCAAAGCGGATGTCAAGCTTATATTGGTGCATTTGGCAGCCCTTGACGATCTGCTGCTGAAATGTGGGTTTATCATTAGCATGACGGCCATATTGGCTTCATCTGCACACTGCTTAAGCCATTAAAGGCCCTCCTCCCCGGACACATCAGCAGTCTGAGAGCTGTAAATTTTTCGCCTTGAGTTTTATAGATGTTTTCAGAGTGAATCGAGTGGAGTTTTGGCTGCATGCGGTTCCTGTTCCTGGAAGTCAAACTTCTAGCTGTTGGTATTTCTTGGAATTGGGTGGCTCTTTTATTTTGTTGTCTTGAGGAAAAGTTTTGGTTTGGACTGAATTGAAATAGAAGCACTATTCACCTCAAGGAAGGCTCGCAAAAGCAGCACTGTGCTCGTTAAAAAGGCAAAATGGGCCTGCAGTTCTGCATTTCATTTTCTCAACTCTTCATTTCACAGAGTATTAAATATTAACATTTTCAAAGAGGCTGCAGGAGCCTATGGTTAGAAAAAACATACTACATTTCTGAAAAAGTCTGTATGGGCTGACTATGTCAAATATTTTTCTGTTGCTATTCCTTTTAACGTGCTTAGAGCATATTTAGATCCCAGCAGTTTACACCCCCATGCACACGCACTCTTTAGCACTATAATCCTTCTTCCTCCGGAGTGCTCAGTAGCCTGACCTTTTAGGGTTTAAAGCTAAGCTGGGCCAAAATGTAACCTTTCTGTGCAGTAAGAGGGGGTATATGAGGACTGCTGAGTTGGAGCATAAGCCTGATTTTGCTCTGTATGAGTTCATCACCACAGGACTGACATTTAAAACACTGTGGAATTTTTTAATATACCTGAGCCACGTACTGTATTTCCACAGTTTTCAGTGTTTCTGTCAAATGGATTGTGAAATATACAAGTGGATTATGATGCTTCCTGAATTGCGTTTCTGCACATTATCCTGTGTTCTTTAGCCGGCCAGTCAGACCTGATTTGAGCAAAGTATTTAATCCATTGTTAGCTTTATTGCGATCATTTGTAAGACGTCTGGTAAGACTTCCAGTGCTAGTAATGTCATTTTAGAGCTGTATTATGACTGGGCTGCTAACATTATACAAGCCAGTCTTGGAAAGCAGAATAGAAGTGTATTATTAGCACATAGTGCAGTGCGGCTGCGTTTACTTATTAGGCTCCAAATCCAGTTGTAATTAGAGCATTAGTGCAGGTTTGAAATTGGAGTATTTGGTTGTTCTCTTGATTTGTTAAGCCCCTTTTCCACGAAAAGAACAGTGGTATGCCAGTTTCTTTGTGGAAGAAAGTGAACACAGCAGATTTACCATGCTTAGTAAACATGCATCTCTAAAAAATGGATCACAAGGGCCCCAAAAATGCATGACCTCGTAACAGCAGATTTTATTGGTTGTTTACTTTTAATTACTTGTATTGAACCAGATGTGATTCTCTATAAATGTTCACATGTTCTTCATTTGACAAGAAATGCCTATAACACATATTCCTATAATATCTGGATTAAATATCAACTTAACATTGTATTTTTTTAGTTACTATCCATGTAAGGTTTTACACGAAGAGCATCTAGAATTTTTTTTTCTTTTTCTGCAGTATACCACAGAACATCTTTGTGACCGTGTACAGTGTAATTGGGGATTTATTGGGTCAAGCTGTTTCATGGTTGTGTGCCGACATCCTTTACAGCTGAAAAACTGTGGGGGCTAAGGTTCTAGGAATTGGGGTTAATGTTCAGCCAGTTGTTGACAGTGACTCAGTCCAGCGCGGTCTGTGAGTTCTGCAAGCCGGCATGTGCTCAAATAAAACAGCCCAGAAAAGACTAGAATCGCTTAATAATTCCAAAATTGGCGTGTATGATCTGGAGCTGAAAGCTGCCAGTGCAGGCCTGCGGTTGTGGCTTTCAGTAATAAGAATGCTGACTCTAGAAAGTTCACGCTGTAATCTATGTAATTTCACTATCATATGGCTCACCTGAATAATCTGAACATCTGTTTATGTTGGTCTTCATTTCCTTATTTAGCATTTGTCTTTTATCTTTTGTTAACCATTTAGATCCCACCATTTAGTTCTGGAACACTCCTGTGGTTTCCTAACCATTACTGTTCTGAGCAAACATTTTATTAGAAAGCCAGCTGAAAATGGCAGTAACTGAACAAGTGATGTGATTTTGAACTATGCCATACACACAGACTATGGACAGGTTACTTTAGCTAAAGGCTTAAAACAACGTTTTAAAGACTGAAGTGAGAAATTGCTGAAAGGTATTCAAATGGAAAGCAGCATTGAAACAACCACAAAAAATAGCGTGTCCGTTTGTTTGGCTTTTGAACATCTTTCATGTGAAGAAGCTGAGCACATCCGTAGTCATTCGTATTTATCCACTACTGAAAGATGGAAATAAACAGAGATAACAGACTGGCTAATTGGTTTAGTTGATTCGTGTTTGGCATGAACAGGCATAAATCGATATGTATTTCATATAAAAAAAAAATAGTGAAATAACTCGTCAAACCTAAACAGGATTTATGTTTACCAGTCACTCATGAACTGAAGCACAAATATGAACAGAATATGAATTTGGGTCCCCTTTCAGTAAAGCAGCTAAACGGACTATGAAGTGTGTAAATGTGTTTGTGTTTGTGTGTGTGTGTGTTAGAGAGAGAGAGAGAGAGAGAGAGAGAGCCATATCTCTGCAGTCATCAGTCTGTAAATATATCATTTTATAATTGTATTTATTTTATTTTTTTTTTATTATTAAACTGTCTATTGTGACTTGAATATCATATTAATAATTAAAAATGGACATTTATCTACAAATAATTCAATATATTGTACATACTCTTTCCCGGTATTAACTCAGAATGGTAGGACGCACTCAGGCTCAGACAGAGGCTCCTCCTGCCGTGAGTTTGGGTGGGACTCGGAATGGATCAGTCACACTTGGCTAGTCGAGTCCATAGCTCTGTCTGCTTGTGCCCCCTATGCAGCATGTTCACACACTCGCATTCTCTGTAGGTCAGTCGGTGCTAACACTGGGAGTCTGTGAGATTCGATTTTTCCCTGAAGATTAGCAAAGGTCACCTTCTCAGGATGTACATCTTGTAGAAGGACAAGTGGGTGAGAATGAAGGTAAAAAGAGACAAACAAGAACTGTCAGCCAACTATACATGTAATTTTAAACTACTGAAATAATATAATACTTAATCGCTTAAATGGTTATTGTCTACTGGTGTGGCTGTCCAGGGTTATATCCCATATATTCATGCTGTAATGAAAAATTAGATTCATTAAACAATAAACTACTCATTTCCTACACTGATATAAATGATACCAATGACCGTGTGATAAACGTAGATGTAGCACTGTTTTAATTGTAGAACTTTAGTAAGAAGTGAAAATATTATTGAAAGCATTTCTAGTATGCATCAAGGCCAAAAATGAATTACTTACCTCGAAATGTTCACTGTTGCGACGTATGTTATGCAGTGTGGCATGAAATTCTCATCATATGACAGGTCCTCATTATTAGCCTCAAATTAAGTTAAATCTCACTTTGTTAATGTTTTGAATGGTGAACCAGGACGACGATAGTTTGTTACTTTCACACCTGAAAATCATTTCAGCTCATACATAGTTTTTGTTTTTCTTCACAGTTATTTTCCTCCATTACCATATGAATCAACAAACTTAGCTTGGGCACCTTCATCAGCCCAGAGTGCATGAAGTCACTTACTTTGCTCATAACTCCATTTTACCAGCTGCACTGACCATATAGTTGCACTTTGTTTACAATTGCAGACTGAGGCCATGCGTTTTTCTGCATCATTTGTTCGCCCCATTTACTCAATTTGTCAGTAGCCGGGACCCCTACAGAACCCCCAGTGTGTGGGTATTATTGGTTGGTGGGTCGTTCTCAGCACAGCAGTGACCCTGACATGTTAGTGGTATGTTAGTGTGTGTGTGGTGGAATTTTTAAAGAAACTGACCACTGATTTAAAAAAAAATAAAATAAACGAATGAGTGATCACCACAAACTGTGAAGCATCTAGTGAACTGTCATCAATAACTTTACATCTGGTGAACCAGCAGGTTAGATTTGTCTAATAGAGTGAATAGTGTTTAAAAACTTCATCACCACTGCTGTGTGTGATCCACTCACCCTGCAGCACATTCAAGCACTAACATTGCTGTACCAAGCCAGTGTCACCGCTGTGCTGAGAATAATCCACCACTCGAATAATACATGCTCACTGGTGGGCCCGGGGGGGCTGACCATGGGTAATAAGAGTAAAAGGGGCTACCAAATGATGCAGAGAAACAGATGAACTAACTTCTGCAACTGTTCAGCTACATAGTGCACCTATATGGTAAGTAATAAAATAAAATAGAGCTTGTTGTTACTGAGTGTGTCTGCCTGATGAAGTGGTTCGTCAGTTTGTGTGTGTGTTGGATGTTTGTCTTTCTGTTCTTTATGCTTAAAGTATGTTAATCACAAACAAATGTTAACCAAATAACCAAATATTACTCTTTGAAGAGTGTGAGAGTAGCTGTACCTTTTTTTTTTTTTTTTTTTTTGTTATGACATAAATAACATAAATCAAGGGACCTAATAAAAAGCTGTGCTCGATCCGTTGGCAACTCCGTTGTTGTTCTTTTCCAATTACGTTGTCTTCCCCTTTTTAACACCATTTAAAAGCTTGTGCATGTGTTGCCTGTAAACTTTGCGCTTTGGCATCAGGAAAGAAAACAAGAGCCTGCTCTAATTCTGCACGTTTTCTGGAGCTGCTCTCCCAGCCACATTAGAGAGCGTCTCGGAGCTTCAGCGGTCGGCCCCGGAACACCATCTCCAAACACAAGAGCCGCAGGACATTCTGTTCCCAGCTCCTGCTGTGAAGGCCCCAATCAGCACCACGGCCTGAGATATCCCGCTCTGCGGCTTGCCGTGTCTTTGTACCACTTCCAAGAAGCTGGAACGTTCTCTGCTGGTGCGAGAAGAGTACCGCGGATAGGACCAGCTAATTGAATTGAGTGTTCTGTTCTCGCTTGTTTACAAGCGGCTGAGAAAGAGAACGAGCGTCTCCCGGCTGAACACGCCATCAGTCACGAGGGATGCACAATGGACCCGTCTCAGCCGAGCACTCGGTGCGGACAGGGTCCACTGCTACTACCTTTTGTCTCTTGGCTAGCCTGAAAACATGGCCGTGACCCTCTCCAGATTTAGTAGGGCATTCTGAGGACAGGACGGAGGACCTGCTCGCCCCCTCCTCCTCTCAGACAGACTCACTGCATCACTAGTGATGTAGCTTTGAGGTGGAAGAGGCGGGCCCTCACTTTGAGGAGAGAGAGTGTTGAGGGAAATCCATATATAGTGAGGAGAAACAAGTATTCATGCACTTTCCTTTTCGTTATTTAATATACTTCCAGTGCATATATCCACTTTAGATGTACACATCTTTTGTCTTTTGAGAAAACCAAGATGTAACCAAGATGGTTAAAAAAATAATATTGACATGGAAAAAGTTGTTCACACACCACAAATGAATGACATTAATGCTTTGTTGCAAAGCTTTTGTTGGCAGTTACAGCTTACAGACTTCCACAGTAAGAAGTGATTAGCTGTGGTTGAGTTTTTAATTCCCCGAGGTTACTAGGGTCCCATCTGTTTGACTTGAAGTTCAAAAATGTAAGTTTATAATATACATGTTTATAACTTGTTTTCAGTGAGTGATTATCCAGGCCATGCAAAGACCTTACATGTCTGAGGGTTGTTTCTGAGTGTCTGGCAACTGGCAGGTAAAAGTTTTTGGAAATGCCCCTACAGAGATACATAAAATCTGTGGAATATATTTAAGATATTTAAAATCCCGATCACTCCAAAGTGTGTATGTCTGTCTGTCTGCTTGTTTGACCGCAGATGTGTGTGAAGCTTCAATTAGAGTATTCTTTATTCAGTCAGGATTGTGATCAAATAAGCTCTGTACTCTTTGGGCTTTTATCTCAGCAGGACAACGTTGACCGAACTGCCAATCACAGACCAGCAGAACTAATTGGGTCAAGTTTTCAGCAGGCAGCCAATCGGAACTCTCCTAACCATCAAGGTTGGTCCTCTTTAAGACTTTGTTTATGTTTTGTAGTGGTTCAGTTCCAGCTTGGGTGTGCTTTTATCGAGTGTGAGTGTGAGTGTGAGTGTGAGTGTGAGTGTGAGTGTGAGTGTGAGTGTGAGTGTGAGTGTGAGACAGAGAGAGCGTGAGCGTGAGACAGAGAGAGCGTGAGCGTGAGACAGAGAGAGCATGAGCGTGAGACAGAGAGAGTGTGAGTGTGTGGTATATATTAATGATTTTGTTCATTTGCAAGCTAAGTAGCTGCTGCCAGTGTTTAAGATGTGTGCTTACACAGCAGAACGTGTTTTTGGCTCGTATTTTCTCGCTCAGGAGGAACATGTAAGCTTTGCTTAATGGTTAATTGTGGACATTTGGATGTGCACGTACACAATAGTTCCGAAAATAATTTGATGTTATTACAAGTAGTAATAAAGTAGTCTTATATAATATATATATATATATATAGTCTATATAATAGTCTTATATGAAGTTATTATATAGTAATAAAGTAGTCTTATATAATATATATATATATATATATATATATATATATATATTAGTCTTATATAAAGTTATTTTATAGTAATAAAGTAGTCTTAGCTAGGCAGCCAATTTGGCCACTCTAGACTTGTACTTTACTCGTATAAGAAAGATTGAAATTGTTAATCACAATTATTTGTTTGGCAATTAACTGTATGCTAATATTTCATGATTGCGCCAGTGAAGACACAGGGTGCCACTCTCATTAAGGCTGCAGTCTAATTGTTCCATACAAAAACAAAATCATGAGCCATGATAATCGGAGCATGAGATTTAAGCACAATATTGCCTCAGCATGGGAGGCGCAACCCAAATGCTTGCTTTTACAAGAAATGTTTAAAGAAAAGTTGTGGCTGTCACAGAAATAAATGGAGCAGAATGGTTTACTGTGTTTTACTGATGTCTCAATGTCAGAGAACTGAAATTAAACCAAAAGGGCTGTCGGGGAAAGCCGGCCGTAATGTCCCCCACATAACATGATAACGTTAATAGGAAACAGTAAATAAGTCACTGGGTAGCTACTCATAGAACAGAAACGGAAAGTTAATAAAGGCTGGTACAAACGGTACAAAATATATGGATTTTTCCCCCCAGCAGTTCTCATTTGCATAGTAGAGGATTTTTAATTTGCCTGTTGTCAGGATTCTCTAGTTAGACCTCAGTGACTTGCTTTTTAGCTGCCTGTCCCCTCTGTCTGCTTAACAGAATAGATGCAGATTTACTAAGTGGGCACTAAAATCAGTTACTGCAAGTCGGTTTAAAGCCCCTATAAAGAATTGCTGCTGCCATTAAGGCCAGTAGTTCAGTTTTAGTTCTCTTTAACAATAGAGAATGCCCTCGTTTATCATTGTACACAAGTGAATGCAGATTTTTCGTCTATAATATTATTGTACCTTTTTTACCATGTTCTGTTCTCAAGACCCCTCGGTATCACCAGCCAAGAAGAAACCCTCCACCCAAACTACATTATTGCAAACTCAGAAATCAGAAGGGAATCCCACGATGTTCCTGGTGACAGATAACACATTCCTGAGCTCCACTAGGCAAAGTGGTACCCTCATTTGGCTATGATCCCTGCTTGGCCAGGTTTCACAAGAAATGAAAAGCAAACAATGAAATATTCAATTGAGTCAGTCCTTCACTACAGTCTTTAAAGAGAATTGGTGGCAGCACACAAAACAAAGCTTGGCTTGAGAGCTTTGCATTTCCAAATACTTGAGTTTTCAAGTAACTTAAATAAACAGTTTTTCTCCAAAGGTTCAGTGATGTAACATTTAGTCATAGTTATAGAACCCTGTAGTCTTATTAGTAATTTCCTAGAAACATGAGAGCTTAGGAGGATTAGTATAGCCAGCTGCACAGTATCAAATACTGTAATTGGGACCAGTAAACCTCTTCATTCCTGCTCCTGGTTGAAATGGCCACGGTCCCTGACATTAAAACTCAGTTATTCCAGATATTTCATTGTTGGCGGACCTCTACGCTTGCGTGGCTTCGATGAAGTCTTGGACCGCGATATCCAGGCCAGCACATTCCACATTTGAAGGCAAGGTTTTCGGCCAATGGCGACCGGGTGGTGATTTTTAGATTGTTAGGTGATAAACAGTTCTGTGCAAAAGTCTTAGGCAGCCATGAAAGTACTTCATAATAAATATGAATAAATGTTATGCATATACGCTTGTATATCTGGCTTAAATGTGACTATGTGGATAAGCCCTATTCAGATATAATCCTGTTAATCAAAATATATCAAACAGCCAAGTGTAAACAGGGTCACATCAAAGTACAATGTAGTCTTGATTTGTTTTGTATTTTTTAACTTTGTCATTTAAAAAAATAGAGGGCCACAACCCCAGTTCACATCTTCCTCAAGCAATGTCTTTCAGAAGTACAAAGATTATTTGGGATTTTAGCTTGAATTCTATCATGTTTTCTCTCTTTTTTGTCCTTGTTCCTCTGTCTCTCCCCCGCTAACTGGCACTCCCTCTGCATTGTCTACGGCACTTTAGAGCCACGTCGTACAGTGCGCCCTGTATCTGCCTAAAAAGAATGGCTCCACTGCTTCCTTTCACATGTCTGCTTCCGCAGGCCTTGTTTTGGGGTCCCCCACCACCCTCCACACACACACACACACACACACACACACACACACACACACACACACACACACACACACACACAGAACAATCCTCGGCAGGACGCCCCAGTCCCAGCCCCCGCATCCTCCACTCCCATAACCCCCCTTTGTTCTTACTCTATTGGCATGCTAATTGTCATCAACAGACAACTTGTACAGAAAACTGTAAACACGTTGTGTGGACATTTTTTTTTTTCACCCCCTCCCCAAATCCTGTTCATTTTTACTCAGAGTCAATAGGAGTTAAAAGGCTTCAGAGGCACAGTGGTGTGCCCATCACATTCACTTGCAGACAGGCCATTGTAAATTAATGCTCGCACCCCTTTTTAAAGACCTCGTACAGCATGTAATAGTGTTCGCCTTCCACTATATATGTCTAGAATTTGAAGCTTTGGCACGCTCCTGTCATCACCGGTAGGATGTATGGTAGTGCATTCAGAAAATTACTGAATCGTTTGCCTTCATTTGCCAGTTTGCTATACAATTACTGGTTTAGGATCCCAAAAGATTTAGCATTTAGCTATGCAGGCAAGTCTCCACAATATACATTTGAAAAAAGTAACATGTTATCTCTTTAATTTTCTTCCCTATCCACATTGTGTAGGATGGAAATGGTGCATTTCAATAGAATCATGCAGTTTGCATCTGTGAGCACCAGCCAGATCATATCATGTTCAGTCTGCTGATTTCAGTCTGAAACAGAAGTTTAGTTTTTGTGATATGTGATTTTACAACTCCTGAAATTACCTCAAGCTTGTTTTTATTGGGGACCATAGAGGGAGAGACTGGATGCAGAATGTAGAAAGCAAATGTCCGCATGAATGTCAGGACATTTTAAGTACTTTAGAAATCCTAGATAGGTCCCAAAATGAGGACGTATATTCAAAATACCCATACCTGAACTCACACTTCTCTTCTGTTATTGGCCTTTAGCCAGATTTAGTTGAATTAAAATGTTTCTATATTTGAAGTTTAGAAACTCTGACCCAAACACACTTCACTTCCCTCTAGTGGAGACAAGCTCATCTGCGGTCCGTGAGTCATTTGGTACTAAAATCAGAGTCTGTCAAAAATTTGAATTTCAAAAAATTAGACCAAAAATTTAGCCCACAAGCTAGCAAAAATGAGTAAAAAAACAAACGCTCTTTGTTTTTAAATGTATCTACACCAAAATATTGTTTTACGTGAAACTGGTCCGTGGCGCAGAAAAGGTTGGGGGCCCGACATTTTTTCCTCTTGTTGGATTTCAGCTGCTCTGTTCTAAATTAGAGCTCTAGATTTGAGCAAATATTTGCTGTGGCCTTTTAAAAGTATTGTGAGGGGCTGAAGTTATTGAAGATTTTCCTTTTCAAATGTTCTCTTGAATATTTGAACATTTTATAAAAATAAGAAATGCTGAAGACGTGTTTCAGTTTAATGTCTAAGTAGGGATTTTACATTGGCTGAATGCATTTTTCCGGTCAGCAGCTAGCCAGCCAGCGCGCTACGATTTATTATCCACAAGAAACACGACTGACCAAAATACATTTCACTTCCCTCTAGTGGAGACAAACTCACCTGCATATTGAAAACATTGGCCCTGTAGAGGGAGATCCAGAGTTTGAGCCCTGATGTCATGACAGCCCTCTTTTGCCAGGAGTCCTAGAGAGAATATCTGGCCTTCTTCTCTCTGGGTGGGTAGGATGGCCTCCCTCTCCCCATTCATAGCCAACATGGGTGTCTGTTAGATGACATAATGTAATTTGGCAGTAAGTGTTCACCTCCAAACTCAGTGAGGAGTCCAATGATGTTTGAAAAGATGCAGCTTCACCTGAGTCAGAGACAGCAGTTGCTCTCCCTCATCCACTGGTGGCATTGTGTGATTGTCCCGGGTAGCAGCAGCTACCAGATATAATTGGACACGACTAAATTGGGGAGAAAATTGTGACAAAAAAAACGATAAATAAATAAAGCTGAACAGAATTAAAAATGGCATTTTATGAATGTTTTCATAATTAATTAATATTGCCGAGGGACCTTCAAGGACTACTCGGAGGTGATGGTCAGAATACAAAGAGGCAGAAAGGAGAGTTTGAATCACAGATTTGTTGGAGGTTGTGTTTTGGTCTGTGTTTACACTTACACCATTCCAGTTGAAATTTTCTCTGTATTTCAAAATGAAAATGCCTCTGTTCCAGTTAGTGTGCTACTCGAAATTTTAAAAGGTTATGCTTAGTGGCACGGCTCAACGTAGCCTTAAGACTTCACTTAAAATATAGTCCTACCATTAGTCTGCATTTAATCTGGCATAAACATTTTCAAGACTGTTCAATTGTCTGTGCAAGTTAATTAGCAGCTGCTTCACTATTTACATATTGCTGGTTTGTAATGTTTGTTTTAAGGGCAGCAAGTACCTGTGAATAAAGCAATATGTAAAAATTCCCACATTTGTCAGAATATCTTTCTTTATTCTAGAGTTATCAGGGTTCTAAACCTGCCCATTAAGTTACTCACCCATAGTAGTGGTGGTATTATTTCGCAGATATACTTGTTCCCAAACGAAATATTTAATGGTAAAAGAGGAACACTAACTACCATATTGTGTGCACATCATGGCTGTAGTGTTTTCTGTATAATGGTGACAGACTAATTATAAGTTGGACTAGGATGAAACTTGCCAATCTGATTGTCACGCAGTGTAATCTGACATTGACAAGCAATAGAAAGCATTGCTAACAGCGTCACACTTTTAAGCTCACTGACGAGATTTCTTTTTTCCTAGAGTCTGCAGTGCTCAAAGGTGAAGTCTGTTGTTATGAGAACATGTGTAGAAATGATTAATCAGTCATTTCTGTGAGGCCTCTGGCCAGGTAAACTGGGTACATATGACTTTGCATGGGATTTGGCTTAACAGCTCCTGCCTTTTCAGGGAAGCATTGCCCTTTGGTAGACATCCTGCAGCTTATTTGGTTTAGAGTCGTCCTCCATGGTTACGGCGGATACTGATGTGATTACAGTGGTTTCCTTTTCCAGTACACTGTGTCCCTAGCATGAGGTACAAGGGAGCAGGTTCTGCCCTACCTTACTTGTTATTTATGGTACATCACAGGAGGTCAGAAGAAAAAAAAGATAGACCTCAGTTCAGTAAAACATTATTGCATTTATAAAGGGTTATAAGGTCCATGAGTCTTCACCACTTACCATTGGTTAATTCTAGGGTTAGCATAAGCCTTACCTCAACTGAAGGGGCAAGAACGGTTACTGAAGCCTCAATGGACACAAAACCTACTGGTTGAAACCTACAGTGACCAAGATTCGTCTTGAATATTTTTCATTAATAAAACATTTTCAAATCTACATCTCTACTATGTTTTTCACAGGCTATAAATATATATTTTTCCCTCGCTATCGAAGCAAAGGACTGACGTTTGACAATGTTTAACATGTAATAAAGCACAAATTCTTGCATTCTGGATCATGTCAGAGTCCCCAGTGTGCTACCTGTTCAGTAGTCATCTTGAAGCTTTATTTTGTCTGTACTTTTTTGAGTTTTGGACTTTTTTCCCCCTCTAGTTGCATTTCAGCTACACTGTTTTAAGTCTACAGATTTTAAGAGCTACAGATTTGATTAAATGTGGCCTTTCTGAAGTATTTATGAGGGGCTGAAATTATTGAAGATTTTCCCTTCCAAATCTTCTCTTGAATATTTGATTATTTTATAAGAAAATTCTAAAGAAATGTTTCAGTTTAATGTCTAAGTAGGAATATTACGTCGGCTGAGTGAATTGCTCCGGACAGCAGCTAGCCAGCCAGTGCCCTTTTATTTATTATCCACAAATTAAACACAACTGAGAGCCCACTGGCTAACTAGTTATCTGGGGGAGTTGAATATTTATTTAGTCTGCAGCTGTAGTTGAAATACATACAATTGTGATGAGTCTTAAACTGTTCAGAAAGTCTGGTGTGTAGAGCTGGCAGCTGCAAGGTGATAACAAGCTGCTGGTT
>JBBIGA010000007.1:23546647-23558761 GCA_037576975.1 Alestes dentex | reverse complement strand
TACTGTATGAATATGAAATGGACCATATCCAAAGTTAAAAACCTAAATACAAGTTGAGATCATGCACTTTAACATCATAGTCATTGTTTTTTTTTTTTTTTTTTTTCAAATTGTGTGCGCTTGAGTGGAGAACTAATACAGGAAGATTTGTCTTTGTCCAGTTATACACAGGATGCAATGTCCATACAGTAGTAGCACTGGTCCTTTAAACTATTTTTCAATTTTTTAATGCCTGAATTTTACTGGCTGATGTGGAGTGGCCACTATATTTGAATGAGTATAGTGATACCTCTATACATGTCTTGCTGATGTTTAGCATTCACTGTTTAGCTTGAGAGAGCGTATTAGTTCTCCCTAACTAATGTTGAGACCTGCCATGTTATAGCTCTGACTTCTTTTTGCTTATTGGCTAACTGGCAAAGTGTCACAATTGATCTAGAATGCACTCTATATACATACTTTCTTTTACAGTTAGATGTGATTTGGACACTTTTTTCCTTTGACTGTTTGACTGAAGCCCATTAAGGGGCCTGATCTTGTTGCCTGGGTTAGCCTACGCATTTCAAACCCAATTTGACACGATAATTAGACAAGTTGATGCCCAACTCATGAGTCAGCACAGTTAGCCAGGCAGGCGCTAGTGTTAAAGAGGGTAGTTAGGAAGCGCAGTAGGACATGGCTTTCAGGAACCCCTGATTGTTCTGACTCAGGTTTTGTCTCAGTATCTCATTAGTGACAGCATTAGTCCCTACCACCGTGTGCACAAATGCGTGGTGATGCAAAGCATTCATTAAAGCAGCACTTATTAAATTCAAGTGAGGGCCTGGTCACAGTACGGTTCAGATGGAGATCCGTCATTTTTCAGAACGGACAGAAAATTCACCAAATATAAACACATTTGTCTGGTCTCAGATGACAAATTTGGACTCGACTACAAGAAGTTTATATTTAATGGTGAAAGGTAATAAGTGCTGATAATATGGCTTTCAGATTTCCACTTTGAAAGTTATCTCGGACGTCCTCAGGCGTCCTCGATCTCAGGCTCTCAAAAAACATGAGTTTCTTTGCAAACCATGTAACCGCTGCTCACTGAATGAGAGAAACTATAGTATGACATATCATGCGCTGGCTGGAGTGAAAGAAACTTGTGTGAAACAAATCTCATGCCTCAAACTCCAGACGCTCAAATGGAGCTTTACACAGGGCTTCAAGAACAATGGCCAAATCCCATGAGGGGGTGGAATGCCTAAAGTCTTTAGACACTGCACATCCTTATGGACACTGTGTATAGAAGTGGGCGTACTCTTGTCTGTCCTCTTTAATTTCAGTGTGATGGGGTAATGTATTTTTATATACTATATTGATCCCAGAGGAATTTACTCTGCATTTAACCCATTCATCTGAGTCAAGCAGTGGCCTGCCGACACTGGCGCCTGGGGGCGGCACCTTCCTCAAGGATACCTCAGTGGTGCCATTGGCAGTCCTGGAAATCAAACCCACAAACTAACCGCCAGGCCACCAGAGTCCCTAAAGATACCTTTATCTTTGAAAAGGAAGCCGGACACACTGTAGATCTGACAAGTGGTGAACTGTTTGCTGGCTGCTTGGCATAAGGGGTCTATGTGAAGCAGTAGCTTATCTCTGCATAGTATAAATTGGTTGAACAGCAAATGCTACAAGTGTCAAAAAAAGCTTCAGCTGTACTGGTTTACTAAGCTATAGCATGAAAACATAAGCAGCCTATCTGTAGAAGAGATGCCGGAGGGATATCTCCAGTGATTTGTTTAAATCTGCAATGCCCAGTCCTCTGCATCGGGGAAGTGTTCCACAGGTTTTCAATATAATTTAGCAGAAACACACTCTTGCTACTGCTTATGTAACACAAAACCCTGGGCAAACCAGATGAGACTGAACACCCCTGATCTAAACAAATGACTGAACCTGCACAGGCCAACATAGATGGAGTTTTATAAGCAGCTACAGAAAATTGAAGTGCAGTGAACGCTCAGCAAATGACTCCTCTCATCATGGCACCCCTAGCCTGTAAAGAAGGATCTGTCATCACTGCCTTACTATTCAGGACTGCCTATCAGTGAGCCCCGATCCATTAGGTGGGACTCCATCCGTGGAGATAACTCAACCATATACGTCTTGGTTCTTTGGAGATGAAGCAAGACATTCAGATTGTTTGACAACATCTAATGTTGAAATGCTGTAATCAGTACCATAATCATCAGTATGGCCATGATCATTGTCATTGCCGGACGTTTTGGGAACCCTTTAGAATTCTCTGAATTTCTACATAATTGTACCCTAAAATATGATCTATATTTCACAAGAGATAAAGAAAACTCAATAAAAACAGAACACAAACAATTAACAGTTAATTTACTGGACACAGTGATTCAAGTGATCTGTCTTTGTTGGCCAAAGTGCGTGAACTTCTGCTTTCAGTAACTGTTGTGACTCCCTTGATCAGCAATGACTTCAGCCAAATGTTTCCTGTAACTGTTGATTAGTTACAGCACATAGAGGAATTTAGGCCCATTCTTCCCTGTCGAGCTGCTTCAGCTTAGTAATGTTGATGGGCTTTTTTTTTTGTACGAACATTGCACTTCAGGTCCTGCCTCAACATTTGTGTTGGATTAAGATCCGGACCATTCCAAAATGCAAAGTCTCTATCTCAGAATCTGCTTCGGCCGCTCCTTAAACTGGTGTGTTTGGAGCCATTCTCTTGCTGCCATCTTCTCCCTTCTATTGAAATGTGTCCAAAATTCGTAGTATCATCAAACGACGGAAAACTTTCTCGGTCCAGTAGCAGCAAAACAATCCTAAACCCTGATACTGCTGTCATGTTTCTCAGTTGGTGTGTTTAACATAACATTTCTCATTTAAACCTGAAAGTTCACAGAACATTCAGTAGTCTTCTTGGTCTTCCAGGTGGTCTTTAGGAAGCTTTGAACATGCAACGTGTTCCTCCTGAAGTGCAGTGGCTTCCTGCTGTCATTCTCTTCACTTTATTCTTGTTCGACGTTCTTGTTTAGTCACATTAGCCAATGCAAGAAATGCATGCAGATTATTAGGTGTTACCCCAGGGTTCTTTGTGATCTTTCAGAATATTATTCACCGTGCTCTTTAAAGGAGTTCTTGCTGCATGCCCACTCTTGGAAAGTGAATTGTCTTTGTTTGCTCTTTATGTTTCTGAGAGTGTATTGGTGAGGTCCAGCCTCTTCCAGCCAGACAAACGTCCCCTTTTCTTGGTTCCTCAGAAATCTTTTTTGACTGAGACATGGCATGCAGTCAAATATCATATCTGGTGAAGGCCAGATCTGATGTTTTGAGGAGTCGGTTTGATGGAGCACAATCACTTGCACTCACACTTTGTTGTCATTAAAATGACTGAATGATCTAATTATCTCCTTAACCAATCTGATTATTCTAGAGGTTCACATCATTTTTTTGAAAAACTATCAAAACCATCCATGTATTAAACTATGTTTTATTATTTGTTAGTTGCTCCAACAAACAATAAAGAGATATAAACCCAATTTAGGCCAGATTTATATAGAAATTCAGAGAATTTTAAAAGATTCACACTCTAGCATGGCTGAATACACCACTGAACTGTCGGTGCGGCTGGAAACGTTATTTGCCCCGTAATTGAAACTGCGTAAGAATATTAGAAATTGTACGCTCTATGACTAATGAATTAAATCTTTGTATTATAATATGATTTTGGCCTGTTGGTACAATTTTGGCATGGGTAAACTGAAGTGGAAACTATCTCTTCTTCTGAAACGAAATGTCTTGAATTGTCATGTGCATTCTAGAGATAATGTTACTGTTTGGTTAACTCCCTGAGGCGTTCCTGAGGTTGAATTACATCGCAAAGAGTTGCCAGGATGTCTCACTAATCTTTGGATGAATAATGTCTGACGTAATTTGTGAAAAAAGCATCCGGACGCATCTCTCTTCAACATACCCAGACATATGCAGAACTGAAGAAAATAGTTTCTCGGTTTCAGGAAATTAACAGAAGAGTTCCAAAGGTACGAGAAGTACTAAAAGCACTGAAACATGGAGTCTTTAAATGAAGACTTTGTGTTCCAGCTTCCTAACCAGAATATCCAAGCCTAGGCCTCCATTAGAAACACATAACAGCCCTCAGATCAGGAAGGAAGGGCTGGAATAAATCATCTGACAGGGTTCAGAAAGCAGAGATGAATATCCTGCTGAGTCAGCCTAAAGGCATGAGCAAATGCCGAAACGGAGGAGGAAATTCTGCTCCTGGGATTTGGGAGAGTGGATCTTAGTCTGGCATTAAAATGTAATACCCTACTTCTTCCCTTACAACTGTTATGAGTGACCTGGACTCAAAGGTTTCCTTTGTAAATCGCCTTTTGCCAAGAAACTAATGAAAATGTTTTTCACTGCCGGTTTCATTAATGGCTTAACTCTCCCTGCCTTACAACAGTAGAGATGATTAGTGAAGCAGCATGTTCTAAATACAAACAACAATGAGAAAAATCCGATTTAAGTGTTATTTTCGATTACACTTTTGGATGGATTTTCCTGAAGTAGAGTGCCTACTTCTAGTCAAGGCCATATAGCTGGCTATAGAGAATCTCAAAACTCAGTTTTCTACCAAGATTTAGAAAACTGAAATGTTAGAAAGAACAACTAGCACACACACTCTATATTAGTTTGTGCATGCCATCTTGTGAAGCAGGCTTATCCTTCCAGAATCCCTAGTCACCACTGAAGTAAGTGAATGAATGGCTAACTTGCAGTTAAGTGAATTTGTTTTGCTCACAGCGCCGCAACCGACTGTCAGAAAAATAAATGATACAGTAATAAACAAATCTGCGTTTTACTAACAGACTATAATTGTCTTGGTTACAGAATATGTGAAACCTGAGGTGGAGGTGGTCATCAGGCCCAGCTCAGGGATTTTTGGCCTGCTGTAGACGTCTGTGGTCAGTATGGAGACTGACTGCTGTCTAATGAAAGGCTTTGTTTCTTCACTAAATATGTGCCACTTTGCTTGGGGCAACAAAGAAAAGGACACTGAAAACACTACCTTTTAAAACACATTGGATGAAGTCTGCTCTTGAAATCCGCAACAGATGCGCATAAACTGACTCTTAAAAGCATGTCACCTCTTAGCTTATTCAGCATGTATTTTCAAGTCACCACATTCCTTTTGTTTGAAGTGACACAAATGCATTTAAATATAATTACATTTGTTTTAATGAGCAGAGTTCGTTAAATATTTATTGACTCCGTGCTTTGAAATCTTAAATTAAAGTAATACACGGTAATATGTGGAGATACTCTAAATTCTTTAAAAACAAAATTAAGGACAAGGTGGGCTGAAAACTGTAAAAAATAATAATAATAATAATAAAAAAAACGTAAAAATTACAGCTAAAGTTGCTAAAAATGGACAACAATATGTGGCTTACAGTAAAATGAATTTCCCCCATGTTTAATAATTTAGTTATACTTCAATAGTGGATACCATTGCTTAGGTCCTCTTGGTTTTTTTGTTTGTGTTTTTTTTTTTTTTTTTTTTTAAACCTGGGTACAGGTGGCTAGCAGTTTCGTTTTCTGTTATTTTGCTGTATTCAGCATATCGAGTAGGATGCCATGTCAAGTGCAGTCAGCTCTGTGGTGGAGACGTTCTGGGATTTGTACTTCCCCTTAACACTTAGAATGAGCGGTGGCAAATTGAAAAGCTTTTTAGTGAAAAGCTTTGTTTTAAAACACATTTCTCACTGTTTATCTGCTGCGGCTTTAACTGTCCGAATGTGTCTGCACTGACTGGCGCAGGAGACGGAAGAGAATAAACCTCATTCTATCATTATTTATCGCTATCTTAGAATTTCATTGTACACCTATAACTTTTTTTTCCTGCCTTTTATTCCTGCACTCTCTTTTGGCCAAATGCCATGGCACTAAAAGTACTACTACTGCTGAAAGTATGCAAATGTTGATCTTGTTAGCATCATCCAAAAGAGGCCACGTTTTACCTTTCCTCGTTGTTATCCACGTTAGGATTTTTGGGAAGAAGTGTCAGCTTGGCCTGAGCTGTCTCATCTTACATGGGCTGAAAGGAAAGAAGCATTTTACAGCAGAAATAAATGGCACTGGGGACAAGCAGGATGATGAGACTGTGTTGAGTGTACGGTAGAAGTTTTTGGGCCTTGCAAGTCGTCACCCCCCACCCCCACTCCCCAACTGTCTGGGTGATGGAGTGATGGGAGGAATAGGGGAGGGGCCAGTGGGCCAGCTGGAGCTCTAGAGTCTATCCTAACAAACTCTCTCTCTCGCTCTCTCTTGCTCTCTCTCTCTCTCTCGCTCGCTCTCTCTCGCTCACGCTTTCTCTTGTCTCTCTCTCGCTCTCTCTCTCTCACTCGTTCTCTCTCTCTCTCACTCTCTCTCTCCCTCTCGTTCTCTCTCTCTCCCTCTTTCTCTCCCCCTCTCTCCTTCCCCCACACCCCATGACCAAATTCCTCCCCCCATTGAAAGAGCTTGAGTCATCCAGTGCTGCAGTTTTCTGTGGTCGTTGAAGTTAATTTCAGTGTGAGTGGGCTTGCAGACAGCTTTTGCCTGTTTCCAAACTGTAGTGGTTTTACAGGAAGTGCTAGAGGCGAACTTACGAGTCAGTTCCACTGAAATTCACAGTAATAGGCAGGGCAAACTTTCATTGTGACAGCTGTCTGCAGAATTGGTAGTTTGAAGTTTGAGGGCATGTTTGCGGATCAGCCCGAGCTGTGTGTGTGTGTGTGTGTCGTAGGAATGAGTTTCCAGGTTTAGTTCTTTTCAGTGATAGTTTTGGCAGAGGTGGACTGGAGTGGAGGCAGAGCAAGGCGGTGTTGGTTTCATTGCAGCAATAATGAGCCTTGCCTTGTCGTGACAGAGGTTTCAGACTTCAAACTTCAAAGCTGAACTTTTGGAAGGGGGGGTTGGTGGTGCTGGAGAAAAGAAACAAGCCTTCACTTGAAACTTGTCCGGTACTCCAGCAAAATGAAAGTTCAAACAACTGATTTTTTCCCCCTTTGCCCACTTCTTTCTCTTTCTCTTTCCTCCCCTCCCCTTCCAAAAATTGAGTTAAACCTGCTAAAAATGTGCAGCTCTACTCTTTGAGCTCCGAAGAAAAAAAGAAAGAGGGAGAGAGAGAGAGTGAAGCTATACAGCAGGCAGGAAAAGAAAAGTTGGCCATGCATGTGTATGACTGTGTGTCTGTGGGTGTGCATGTGTGTGAGAGGGGTGTGTGTGTGTGTGTGTGTGTGTGTGTCTGTGTCTGTGTGTCTGTGTGTGTGGGAATGATTACATCAGCCCCAGCCAGCGCTACGATTGGTTAGGGAAGTGTGGTTTGATTCGCTACCTAAAAGCCTGCGCCTGTAACCCTTTGTGAGGGGAAGAGAACGAAGTTGTCTGCCAAGCTCGAAACAGTGCCATCTGCTTCCTCTGTCCCGAACCAAAACGCCAGGCAGAGAGGATCAGAACAGAGAGAGAGAGAGGGTGAGAGAAGGAGAGGGAGAGAGAGAGAGGGCAAAGGAAAGAAGGGGAGAGAGAGATAGAGTGTGACAGGTATGGTACAGTGAGCTACTGACACCCAAGCATCTGAGTGCTTGGACTTGCTTTTCTTTCTTTTTTTTTCTTTTTTTTTTTTTTGTTCTTTTTTTTTTTTTTTTTCCCCCCACACCTTATCATCCCCCCCCCCACCTCCCTCTGGTGGAGTTGTGGAGAGCAGTGGAGAAGAGCTTGGAATTTCTGTGCACGGAGGAGGCAGGCTGCCTGTGAAAATGCCATCGTGCTCTCCTGACTGGTGCCTGCTGAGGCCTGGGGAGGTAAGGTTTTCTCCGAAATCGCTGCCTCCTGGGGGGAAGGAAGAGCCTCTTTTTCTCCCCCTGGGGACTGCTGCCGGAGGCTGGAAGGAGGCCGGGCGCAGAGGGCCGCCTAGGGAAGACGGAATAGGGAACTTTAGTGGGGGCTTTTTCAAGGAGGGGGAGGGGGAAACGGAGCACAGGGCATGGACTTGTGGAAGCTGTGACGTTGAAAGTTTGAGGGATAGCTTACGAGGATGCGGCGAGGCTGGAGCATTGCGTGCCGAATCGAAGATGTTGGAAGGCTTTGAAAGGTTGACGAGACAGGATTGGGAACCTGGGGAACATGCGGTAGGCGAAGGGTTTTCATTTGTGTGCCTGTGTATGTGTAAGGATGAAATATCAGACTTTGCAGATGTGTGGATGAGTGCAAAACATCCAACGTAGCAAATGCGTAAAGAGAATTTTCGAGAAAAACGGCACCATTGTGAATTGGAGTTATCTGGGTATGTGGAGGTCCTGTCGTCAAGCAGAGCATACACAAGAGCCGAGACTCTGAAATAAGCCTTTTTTTTTTATTTTTTATTTTTTTTATTCGTCTTATTTAAGTCAGGTGATGGGTTCAAAAAAAGGAGAACATTCATTGTACTTGAAATGTCGACAAGCTCTATAAGGCTCTGCACACTCGACAAAATCTTCCAAATTGTCTTAATTCTGATAAAAATGATTGAGTATGATATTGTTGTCTGTTATTATTTAATTATTGTTTTTTTTTGAGCATTTTATAAATACATTACATACTTGTGACGCAGTTGAAAAACACTCTGTACTCTGTCCGAGAGACTTTTTGTGTAAATGTGCTCGTAATTTTGGTGGCATTATTAGGTGTATTGTCTAAATCGGCATGGCTGGGGTTTTTTTGCAGATCATTAAAATCTTCAGTGAGGACGGCATGGGCAAAGTGGTGGAGATCCCGGCCAACATGACGGCACGAGACCTGTGTCAGCTCCTTGTGTACAAAAGCCATTGCGTGGATGACAACAGTTGGGCGCTTGTGGAGCATCACCCAGCCATGGGGCTTGGTAAGTGATGTTCAAGCGAATTAAACAGAATAGAAATAGACGAAGGAAGTCAGAGAGATTCTCTGTCTGTTTTTTTTTATGCTGAAGCCAATGAAGACCTTTGTATGGAGTGAGGGAGGGGTGGTGCAAAAAAAAAAAAAAAAATCTCCACGTCTGTCCTTTCATGTCTGGCTGCTGCGTGTAATTGATTAATGGCACAGGGAAAATCCCGTCACATGAGGAAATGAGGACGGCGGTGCAGAGATGAAGTCAGATGCTTGGTTGCTGGATAAAGCAACACAAGAAACATTTTGCACACAGAAGCTGATTTTACCAGGAGATCAGTCTGTTGCTATGGTTTATCGCATTTTATTTTATGCAGGGGACTCAAACCCAGAACACACTGGAGTATGGCTAGGACTATAGATATTACAGACAAGAAAGAGGTGAGGTAATTTCACCCGGGCTGCTCCACACTGAAGCTTCTTTTACAGCTTGCGAGTGATGCTGACTCGCAGATGAGCAGTTGATAGCAATGTCCTCTACACTGTTCTTGTGAATAGTTTCTAGTTCAGGCTGCCTGAAGATGTGGTCCTTCCTTTTCTGGCACTCATCGGTGAACAGTTACTTCCACTTTTGAGATTACTCTTTTAATTAAAATACTTTTACTTTCTCTTTCAACTTTTCTCATCTCTCCCTTCATTCTTTCTTTACCTCTATATAATTTTTTTTTCCTTTGTCAATGCCCTCTTGGTGTGTAGTTAGTTGAACTTTCCATTTCCAGATGGCTTTTTGTATTACGCCTTGTTCAGCTTCTTTTGACAGATGGTTTTCAGTTTGATATCGAGTGTTTTACTTGTATTAGCTTAGTGAAGACTTAAATTCATGATTTAAATTCAGCAGTATAAAAGAGTAACACTGTTTTTCTTTATGTTGGGCAGTAGCTAGATTTGATATTCCGAGCACAGACAGTGTCAAGACCTTAAAATGTCATAGTATGTATTCACTGTGCCGAAAGCACGCTAAGTGCATGACATCATCCCTCTGCAATGCCCAGTTCTCGCCTTTATGGGAACAGGGGCTTAGCAGGTCCAAGCCAGCCAGGAGCAGGCTAGCAGAGAAGGTCAAGGCCTCAGAGGCTTTGATTAGCAAGTTGCAAAAAGCCAAACATGTAGTTTCAATACTTTGTGAAGGTATAAAAGTAGGTATTTTAATCCAAAATGAAAAGTTATTTTTGTGTGTATTGTCAGAAAAATAAAAAGTCTTTCACATTTTGCCATATTTGAATCACATTGAAAGAAATGGAGCTGTAGAACCTGTTGATACATAAAGCAAATGTAGTTTTCAAACTTTTATGATACATATCATGTAATTACATAATTTATACCGATCGCAAAACAAAACAGCAGTCGTGACTAAAGTAGTTCTACCTACACTGATTATCCGCAATAGTAAAACCACTGACAGGTGAAGTAAAGAACATTGATTAACTCATTACATTGGCTGTTACGAGTGTGAGAATATAAGCTACATTGACAAGGGCCAAACTGATGACAAGGCAACTGAGTCAAAGCGTCTCCTAAATGTCTGGTGTTCCCAGTAATCAGTGGTTAGTACCTACCGAAAGTGGTCCATAGGACGACACCCAGTGAACTGGGACAGGTTTGCCAAATCTCCTGGTTGCACATGGGGAGCGAAGGCCAGGCTGTCTGGTCCGACCCCACAGAAGATCAGCACGAATTGCTAGAACAGGTCATGCTGGCTATGATAGAAAGGTGTCAGAACACAGTGTATTGCATCTTGCTGCAAATGTGACCGTGTAGCTGCTGACCAGTCAGAGTGCCCATGCTGACCCCTGTCCACTGCCCTAGTCTGTTTTCTTTTGCATCATGGTAATGGCTGTGTGTGTGGGGGGGGTGTCACTTACCTGAGGAAAAGATAACAGCAGGGTGCCCTATAGGAACAAAGCAATCTGGTGGAGGCTTGATGATGCTCTGGACAATGTTCCGCTGGCTAACCTTAGGTCCTGGTCTTTATATGCACGTTACTTTGACAAGTAAATCCGGTATTTCCTAATGGCAGTGGCCTCTTTCAGCAGGATAATGCACCCTGCCTCGCTGCAGAAATTGTTCAGGAATGGTTTTCAGGTGTCAAAAATTCTGGGTGTTGGTCACCAAAGTTTCCAGATTTAATCTGACCATGCGTCTGTATGGTGTGCTGGACAGACTACTCCATGGAGGCCCCAAATCCTAACTTAAACGACTTAAAGGATCTGCTGCTGATGCCAGATACCAGCACACGTTCAAAGGTTTTGTGGCGTCCATGCCTCGACGGGTCAGAGATCTTTTGGTGGCACGAGGGGGACCTGTTAAATTAGGCAGGTGGTTTTAACGTTTTGGCTACTGGTGAATGTAGCCAGAGAGGAAATACTGATGGACACACTAGTCGAGATTTGGTTGAGCTGTGTCATTTATCTGAGAGAGGAAGAGAGACAAAGACAGAGACTGTAGCAGTAGACAGAGAATACAAGAACAGTCCCAGGTGTTAGGAAAGGGCGCGTCCTCCTGCTATGACAACTCTGCTGGGGTGGAGGTTGCAGGGGGTGAGGTGGATCATAGACAAACTCTCTTTTCATTTCGCGTGCAGAGCTTTCTCTGTTTCCTGTTTATTTTTCAGTCTGCCAGGGGAGGGAAGGTGAACAGACGATGATGTCATTCAGAACACAAATATAAGTACATTCGAGGCTTTGTTTCGCAAATGTGCATTTGTATTTTCTCGAGGGTGTAATTTCCACCGGTGGGCAAATTATGCAATTAAGAAAATGTGTGGTTTTCAACAGAATGAACTGTTTGGCTTCATCGGAGTTTGTTTTTTTTTCTGTTCTTTCTGTCTACAGAGAGATGTCTAGAAGACCATGAGCTTGTGGTGCAAGTGCAGGCGTCTATGACCAGTGAGAGTAAATTTCTCTTCAGGAAGAACTATGCCAAATATGAATTCTTTAGAAATCCTTTGGTAAGTTGAATCTCTTGTCTTGTTTCTGTTATTTTGAATTAAGTGTTTTACTTTTTAGTGTAGAGTTTTTTTTCTAAGTGCATAGGTAAATGAGGTCCCGTTTGTATATTTATGGTAAATTATGGTGAAACATGTTTTTGTGTGTGTGTGTGTGTGTGTGTGTGTGTGTGTGTGTGTGTGTGTGTGTGTGTGTGTGTGTGTGTGTGTGT
>JBBIGA010000007.1:23500716-23512594 GCA_037576975.1 Alestes dentex | reverse complement strand
ATATAGATATATACAGATATAGATATAGATATATATATATAACTATATATATATCTATATATACAGATATAGATATAGATATATAGATATATGGTAAAGTACATTTAACAGTACATTGAAAGTGTGTATTACATTTTTTTTAATTTCCAAAAATACGTAGAGGCAAGTGCCTGTTCCATATGTGCCTTTCTGCCGTTGTTCAGTATATTTCTACAGTGCTTGCATGGTCATCCAAACACCATAGCCTCTTTTTTGTATTGGTGGTTCCCAACCCTTGGATGTCTTAAAAAAAACATTGTTCTAAACTATAACACAGCTGAATAATATTGTTTGCTATCATCAGCCAAATCAGGTGTTTCAGTGTAAGGGAAACATGAAACATAACACCAACACAGCAGCTACACAAAGCCTCCTTCATTGCCCTACCAAAGCCGATATTAACATTAGGCTTTACAATGTTTGCACTAAATAGTTTTTTATAACCTTAATTGTCATTGCAGGGGTTGGACATCCACTTTTTTCCTGTTTTAATGGATAAAACTGTAGACTATATTCATATAATATTTGTATAGTGATAATTACGGCTATATTGTATAGTTTTTATTGGCCATGCTGCTTCTACTTTCCTTTTTTGTACTGACTGCTGTACACATTTCCCACCGGTGGGACTAATAAAGGGTTATCTTATCTTATTAGAAATAGTCATAAATGCATATGATTGTAAGAAGGCTTTCACTTGCACCACCTGGGCTTGCTTAAGTCCAGTTAGTCCGCATTATTTCAGTTTAACATTAAAATGGATATGAGATTCTTATAACAGGAACAGGAGTGTTTAAATCTTGAGCCTTGGGTCACCCTTTAAAACTCCAACAAAAACTCTGCCTTTTTTCCTAAATGGCTGGTTTGTGGTCAGTTCATCCACTTACTGCTGTTTTGAGATTAGCCCATCACATGTAAAGTATTTGGACATTAAACTGATACAACCTCTCATTCATACATTCGTCAAAAAAGTATTCCATAGCTCACACTGGGTGAAACAGAGCGTCTGAGTCCTCTGAGCACACAGAGAGGACAGATGAAACACAGTAATGTCAGGGATAATGCTGGGCTCCACTTTTAGCACCACACCAGATCGGCAAAATGTCAAAAGAGCACACCATTGTCGCACAGGCATGACCAGCATTCATGGCTCAGCCTGGATGATGTGGAATTCTGACCCATCTGCTGAACACATTAGACAGTTTGAGACATTTTTCAATGATAAAATCTCCCTTTCTGGGCAAAGCTGACCTTCAGATGAACTGTCAGTGACACAGAGCTCTAAAAACTGAAAACATGATGCAGCTGAGACTGCAACACTCCTCTCACGCTGCACATGAGCCAAGCTTCGGTTTCTGCATGTACCCTGCATACCGAACAACCAGCACACAGAGAGCTCAGCCTTGAACTGTACGCCAAAAAGGTCACGGGAGAATTTATGTGTTCAGAGCCGAGAAGTTATGAGTAAAGAACCGGCTGATGGTGCCCAATTTAAAATAGAGGTTTTTTGCACTCTCAGTGGAAAAATATTGGGAAGTATTGCGAGGTCATTGCTATTTTGCAAGATATGATCTGTCTAGTGTTACTTCAGCTTGCACGTTTTTCTCGCCACACTGGGCCGCTGCTCACTGCTTTTGGACTCTTTTATGAAAATGAATAGGAAAAACAGGAACTATATTGTATGGTAACATGCTTTTCATTTATTTACTTCATTTGTAATTACTACGTATTTTATTTTTATTCTACACCAGACCAAAAGCTAGCTATCTTTGTAACCTAACCTACAAATTCTGTGATCTACAAATTCTTTGTATGCTCTGCACTGCCATCTCTCCAAACCTTACTTCTGTACAACCTTCTGTATAAAATCAGATCTTTTCATTACTATTTACTGGCTAAACATAATGTTGCAACCGGATTCATTTGCCAGTTAATGAAATTACATATTCATACGTTGCCATAACTAAATGGTCCAATGCTTGAGTGCAGTACAAATGAAAATGCTGAACGTACTGAATTTTGTAAGATACTTATTTTGTAAGAACAGTCTGAACAGTTTCATTACCTGTGTGGTTGTACACGACATCAGTGATGCAAAGCATGTTCCACTCTTTCCTTATTTTCTCAGTGAGCGTCCCAATGTCCGTCCATGTGTAGTTCTTTCCCGGAGGAGAAAATTCTGGGTTCAGCTCTAGCTGGTCGGCAATAGAGTAGCAGGAGCGGGACTGACCCAGCTTCTGCAATGGCGTCAAGTGGATCATATTGTAACCTGAGTGAAAAGACCAGATCAGGATGTTTGGAAACAATGGACCATGTCACTCTTTACAGGTACCATTAGTTGGGCTAATAACCAGCTAATTTTCACTTCAACACCGACTCTACCAAAAGAGATAACGTTTTTTTATAGAAGGCCTGAACAAGATTTTTTTTTCTCTTGTTTATTTGAACATTTTATGAGCTGAATGAATGAACAGTTAGCATTTAACCGTAAAAAAAAGTTAGGAATAGAGGAATAGCACCATTTTCCAGAAATGGATGCAGATTCTAAGTAGTTCTTGGAAATCCTACTTGGATTCCAAGTGGGTCTTTTTTGCTAGCTAGTGTTGCTGATACCAAAAGTGGACTGATACCAATAACACTTTAGTACCAGTGTCATCCCAGTATTCACACTTATACTTATATTAATACTTATATTATTATTCAAATCAAAACTGGTTCTTTTATAAGCACCATCACTGGTCCAGACCCTCACCAGTTTCCTTGGCCACTCTAAATCGATCTAGCCATTCATCCAGTGGACCCAAGCACTTGGAGAGATAGGTCTGCATGATGATGCTGTCCAGAGGCAGTATCTTCCTCTCATGGCCCACACGTAGCACAGGATCCACCACAATGTAGCCACCACCTGTCTTCTCCTCATCCCTGGATGAAAGGCCGTGGCAAACAAACATATTTTACGCATCACTATGGAGCACGGGGCAGTTTCAAACATCATAAGACAAAAGACGCCTCCACAAGGCTCCTCCACTCACCCACAGCCAAAGTAATACTGATAAGAGCCTGAGATCTCGAGGTCCAGTTTGCAGTACTTGTCCGAGTCATCCTCCCTGCCGGTGGGGTTGATCCACTCGAGCAGGCGGAACTGTTGGCTGTTGAACTTTTTGCCCCTTACTGGGTAGTTGGTGTGGACATGAACATGCTTCCCTTGCAGGGTTGGCCCCAGACGGAACTGGAGCTCAAAGCCTTACACAAGTCAAAAACACCAGGTTATTAGCAACACCTATCATGTAAAGTAAGGTAACGCATGAACACACTACAGCACACAGTGTGAACAATGTGAAATTCTTTCTCTGGATTTCACCCGTTCACCAGGTGAAGCAGTGGGCAGCACCCGGGGAGCAGTATATGGGTGTGGTACCTTGCACAAGGGTACCTCAGTGGTGCCACTGCCAGTCCTGGGATTCAAACCCACGGCCTTCTGATCACAGGGGCAACTTCCTAACCACCAGGCCACCAGCCGCCCCACTGTACCTACCCTCACTGATCACTACCCTCAGTGATCCTGCTGAAAATGGTTGATCACCTGGTTAGGAGAGGATGTAGTGCCCCTTTGGACGGGCTAGAGGTTTTGTGTAGCAACAGATGGGCTACACTCTAATCATACACCTACAAAGAGCCTCAATGTAATAATGTACCTGATGTGTGGATACAACGTAGGTGTGTCCAGAATGAGGAACGGGGCTGTAGATTATTCGAAAATGTCTGGTTGAAGTTATAATAAAATGAATATCCACAAAATGCTAATTTTTCAAATATCTAACATTCCAAATATTCCCATAAATGGACAGTTGCCATATTTATCAACAATATGTATTAAAATATATTGTTGATGTAAACTTCTTGTTGCCAAAACACTTATAAATATTGATTACAACATTGGAGGCTACCTTAAATTGTTCATTTAGATAGCTATTTTCATTGCATAGCCGATAATGCTGATATTGACACAGAAGGTGATCCCAAATTTTCGAACACTAAGGTGATAAACTGTAATAAATCAAACAATATGTATATTTGCAAAGGGACATTTAGGACTAGTTTAAGCCTAGACTTCTAGTGCGAATCCTCCACTGACACTGAAACTTAACCTTAATTTCCAGCAAACCAGCCACCTAATCCTTTAAAAGGAAACTTCCTGTACAGTGGCCCACACTTTAGTATTAGTTTCAGAATAGTAACTGAAAAAAAATTAATATTAGGTCTTGAGATTGATAATGGAGAAATAGTGTGAAGAGCTCAGTTTGAAGAGCTGAACTGCAACAAATCTTACAGTTCATC
The DNA here is from genome assembly GCA_037576975.1 of Alestes dentex. Classification (NCBI taxonomy): domain Eukaryota; kingdom Metazoa; phylum Chordata; class Actinopteri; order Characiformes; family Alestidae; genus Alestes; species Alestes dentex. The sequence continues at coordinate 23,508,217 of JBBIGA010000007.1, read as the reverse complement.
ACTCTCATCACTACATTAATTACATACAATTTGTCACCCCCTGTGCCACGCCCCCCCTCAAGGAGATGACACTCTGATTCACTGGACTTCCAAAGTCACAGTCACATGGAAAGCAGCTGTGAATAATTAGGAGCTGTCTATTTCAGTTGTACTGAGTCCACTGGCCGTTACAAACTCTCTTGTGTGCACACCAAGTGTCTAAGCATTGCTTCTTGTATCCTGTGTTGGTTTTTTTTGGCCTGTGATGATTCTTGTCTCAGCCTTTGATGTCCATGTTTACCTGTCTTGGACTGTTTTCGGGTATGTGTGTTGGACTGGCTCTTAGAACTGTTATTGAAATGTTTCCTTTTTAAGTGCGCCCATCTCCAACAACCCTCTCTCGTCACACAGTTGTACAGAAAAAAATGAGGCACTGGTCAACTGACATGCCTGGCTGATTTTCTAAGTGAAACTAAGTACACACACTCTGGAGAGAACACACTACGGCGAATTTTTAATAAACAGCTCAATTTTTACATGTCAACACGTCCTTTGGCTGAGGGTGTTCAAACATTTGCATACACTTGTATCAATACAAATAATAGTTACTGAATAGTTGAGCCTAGGTATGGGTTAACACGTCCTATGTTTAATAACTGAAAAGTAAGAATAGACTTAAAAGGGTTAACATGATCAGATAACTAATTGGTCTGCAGACCTTGAAACAGGACGCAAAATGTGCAAGGAAAAAAAAATGAACGTAGCAGCGCTTCTGCTAATTATGTATCTATGTGATATTTCAGGATATTCTTGGGTAACGCAAAATATGTGGTGCATAAATCACCCCCAGCGTAAGAGGCTTGTGTTTCAGTGAGGCTCAGATGTAAGCAAAACCTAGTGTAAAGACTAGTGTAAGCAAAACCCCAGGTCAGCGGCTCTATCTGTGGCAAATCAAGCAGTCCAGGCAACTAACAACATTTCATAATGACATCCGCCTCATAGTCACACTAGCATGGAAGCCCACCGCTGTGGCTGGACATACCTTGTTCCAGGCGAAACAGAGTCCTGTCCAGTCTCTCCATGTCATTCAGAAGGAGCACCCTGGTCTGTGTGCTGCGGAACATACTGCCTTTCTTTTTTTAGGATGCCCTTTAGCTCAGGAAATGTTGCCTCTGGACTCCAGGACTTACCACCTAGAACAGAAGGACCGGCCATATGACACACAAACAATCCACAGTGTGCAAGCATGATCACTGTCAGTACAGAGAGCCGTACACAGGTTCACTGAGCAGTTGCATGATCGCTCCACCCCTGGCCCTCAATTATGCACCTCAACATGCATCCCTAAAGTGAAGCCAACAGAACGGGAATCATATTAGAAACAGATGCAACAGCAGTCTGTCACTTGAAGGTACAATGACATGCAGTTATGTACTGTCACGCAGCTTTAATATTCATGGAACATATGGGTGTAACTTATTCACCCATAGGAAACACCTGAGAGCTGTCCAGTAAAGCTAGCATGCATTTTTCCCACAAAGCAGATTTTACCTTCATCCATCAAGAATGAAATCCTGTTAAAAAGTCACCTACCTGCAACATCCAGCCCACTCTCATCACCAGAGACTCGCAGCTTTCTCAGAGGGGCAGCTTTCTCCCGCCTCTAATAAGGTCAGGCATCTAGGGTGTCATGCTTTGCATGACCCTAAATTTAGCAGGTCACCTTTCAGGCCGTAACCAGTGGGTTTCCCTAATAATTTATGCACAGTTTGCATGCATGGGAAGCTTTGCCTTTATGAGGCCAGCAAGTCATGGTGCTACCAAGTTGGAACTGGCTGTGCATCTGAAAGAAAACATGTAACACGTATTCTTTAGCTTGAAAAAGGATGCATTCCATATAGGGCATTTCAGAGGGGACATGTTCATGGTAGTGATTTTGGAGTGATGGACATCATAAAACACCAAACAACATGCAGGAGTATGTCAATAAGTCCTAAGGCTTATTCAGTACGTATTCAGCAAGTGAACAGTCAGTTCTCAAAGGATCTGAGCAAGTTTGACAAAGATTGTGATGCCTAGGTGACTGGGTCAGAGTATCCCCAGTGGTTAGTACCAACAAAACGTGGTCTGTGCTGCTGCAGACTGGTCAGAGTGCCCATGCTGACCCCTGTACACCACAAACGCACCTGCAATGGGCACAAGAGCATCATAACTGGACCACGGAGAAAAGAAAGAACCTTGCCTGGTCTGATGAATCATTTTTTGTTTTATCATGTGGATGACCCAGTGTGTGTGTGTGTGTGTGTGTGTGTGTGTGTGTGTGTGTGTCGCTTGCCTGGGGAAGAGATGGCACCAAGATGCACTTTGGGATAAAAGTGGGGTGGTCCTACATTAATGTGGAAGTTACTTTGACATGTACCCTCAACCCAAACATTGTGGCAGACCAAGTACATCTCTTCATGGCAGTGGTATTCTCGAGTGGCAGCGGCCTCTTTCAGCAGGATAATACTCCCTCCCACACAGCAGAAATTGTTCAGGAATGGTTTGAGGCACATAACAAAGAATTCTCCAGATACAGATTCGATCGAACAAGAGTAGGCCTGATATCTGATGATGACTTTTACATTTACAGCTTCCTTGATCTAGTCCTGGTGCTGGAGTACCGCTGTCCTGAACATTTTGTTCTTTTTCTTGCTCAGAATGACACTAAAGCAAACAGATTAATAACCCAGATTATCAGAATCAGAATCAGAATCAGAAAACTTTATTTATCCCGGAGGAAATTGTGCAGAGGATCATTTGTAAAGAGTGTGGCATAGGCAGGATTACATCAGAGTGGAATGCACTAATCCACACTTTTCCTGTCTCCCATTTCAGTGGAGCAAAGCTCCAAAGCAGATGTTCACAATCAGGTCGTATCTACCATAAAAAATACTGCATGTAAAATGTGCTCAAACTTTAGCTACACAAGACATTAGTCAGAATTAGACGTTTATGAAAAAAAAAAAAACAAGCACAGGCAGAGATGGATGCATTTTGGCCTGGAGTGTGAGTGCACTTACAGCTGAAGGTCAGCGGGGCAATAGCTGTGAGGTGTGAGCAAATGGACTCAGTGCTGCCCCCTTAGGTATTCATCTGGGAAGTGCAATTTTTACAATTCACCAAAACCAGTTTCTTTGAATACGTTTTTTTTTTAATCATATCATTTTCAGACTAGAGTTCTCTTCAGTCTATACACTTAAGCTGCTCACATCCGTCTTTTTCCATCCCTCTATCTATCCATTTTTATACCCGTCTCCTCTCCCTGCTCCACTAAAACCCAAGACATCCAGAAGATCCAGTTTCCAAACTCAGTCGGAGTCATCAGCTGCTCATTAGTTCCTGATGCAGGATGTTATTCTCAGGTCCCGGCAGAGGAGGGGGCTCAGGCCTTCACTAAGCCACACTCTCTTCCACAGGAAATGCTGAATAAGAAGACTGGCCATTCATCTGGTTCTCCTACCTCAGCAGTTCCCGGTACTGGTCAGTGAACACGCTTTGCTCAGCACATTTTTGTATTTTCTTGAGCTTGACATATCTGCACCAACCCAGCTGAAGTGGCTGTGGAAGAGAGCAAGAAAACTGAAATGTGCCTGACCAAGTTATGAGAACATCTTAGACTACAAAAACATTTTTGTAGCATTCATGAGCGGATCTACAACGTTTTCCTCCATTTAGCACATGTAAGTATCTTTGGGTTTACGAAGTTCCCATCACTGAGTGAATAACCATGTAAAATCAAAAAAATCAACCGATTAGGGTTAGGGAGTCTAAGTAAAGGAATGATCACATGCTCTGTTGAAGAGTAGCCTGATTCTGCAGACTTTGTGGACAAACCATCAATATTTCAATTGGCTCTCATTTGGCAAGAATATATGTGTGAAACCTCTGCATTATGCGGTCCACACATCCGCCCACAAGAATTTAATCAAGAAAATAAGCCACATTTTCTATTTCGTTGAATACATTCTTGTGGTCAGACGTGTGGACTGCATAATGCAGAGGTTTCACACATATATTCTTGCCAAATATCCATGATGGATGAATTCCATATAAAGAGAAGAAATAAAGAGACATTTTACATGACTTGCACTCATTACATAAATTATGTAACCACATCAGTTACATTGGTCATGCCTTTTGGTAGACCAACAAATGAACCTCAAATGTTTTATTTTTGTGCATAATAAATACCAATAATAAGCCAATGTTTTTGGTCACATTTACAGTGTTGTTGGTTTTATACATATTTTAACAAGGTTAAAAAAAAATCACTGCATTAGAGAGTGTGCGAAAATGCACTGAAATACCAGAGCCGGGAACCAAAATCAGAAAGTTTCTATTCTCCCTCTAAAAGATGTCACCAGACAAAAGTCCAGTAATGCTTTTGTGCTCTGTCTTATTTAAAAAAAAAAACAACTTTACCAACTGCAAACTGCTTTAACTGTCTGGAGTGAATTTTACCCTGAATTAAAAAAAAAAAGAATTAAAACAAATGAAGAATTCATACACCAGAGCAGAACATGGTTTTCCGCCGAATCGGGGCAGCTGGTGGCCTCGTGGTTCGGGAGTTGGCCCTGTGATCAGAAAGTCTTGGGTTCAAATCCCAGGACTGTCAGTGTCACCACTGAGGTACTCTTGAGCAAGAAACCGTCCCCACACACTGTACTCCTGCCCGCTGCTTCACTGGGTCAATGGGTTAAATACAGAGAAGAATTCCACATTGTTCAGTGTGCTGTGCTGTGTTCACAAAAATGGTCACTTCACACCATCTACATTCATCAAAGAGATGCTGGGCCGTGCTTGTAGGAGATATGTTCATTTTATTTATTTGTGTCTATTTTACTTTACCTTTGTACATTTGAAAATCTATAGGACCCCCATACAATAAGAGATACATCTTGTGGGGCATCTTCAAAAGAACCAGAACGAGGAAAGAAAAAAAAAAACAAAAAACTTACAGCAGAAGACAATACTGATCTCTTAATTTATACGTTTCTTCATTATCAGAATAAACTTCACTTTACAATTTTATCCTTCATTACAACAATTTTAATGTTTACTCATATACTAAAATTAGTATTCTTCATGTTCTAAGTGATAAGTGGAGCTCCTGCTCAGCAGTGAAATGTTTTCTTTGGACATTTGAAAGTGTAAGTCAGAATTCCAAAAGAAAAGAACTTAAGACATATTTTTTTTCTTCTTTTTTTTTTTAAAGGTCAGCATTTACTGTTAGACCTGACAGTAGTGTGTGATCGGTGCTACCTGCACTCTTGCCGCAGAGTTTAAAGATGAATGCGAAGAAGATAGCAGACCCAAGTTTCTAAGAGGCAGGAAAAAAGTAATCTGTACACTACTTCTGCCCTTTAAAGAGGAAAAAAAGAAAAACACCCCTCTTAAAGCTTTAAATGGACTGTTCATCAAACCCTGAAGCACAGGACTGGACAATTTTACTTCATCAAGGAGGGGCACGAGTTGAACTGTTGAAACATAGCGTGAAAAAAAAAAAAAGAGAGAAAGGTGATGGAAGTCAGGGTGTCAGTCAGTGAGATCAGAGCCACAGCACCTCAATGGAGTTTCGGGCAACATCACCAGGCCTCTCATAATAACCTAGCATCACCTCTGCCTGTCCGTCTAATTACATTCACTCAGGTACAATGATATTAAAGGCAAAAAACTGATCGTAGATCAGGCCTCTCAGTCGCTGGCCACACACATGCCCAAAACTCCAAGCCTGTCCCACCTCTGCCAGAGAGTTTGACACGTATACACACACATGCACAAGACATGGCCAAGAACAGCGTGAGAGAGGGTGGAAGACGAAATAAAAGTAAATCTTTCCCTATAAAAATACCTACTGTGAGAAACTGTGAGAGATAGAATGGAAAACAGATCGTTATTTACATTCCAAGAGAGGGAAGCATGTGTGCGCACGTTCTTAGTAGTCAGGTTGAGCTTCGCTCCATTCTCCAACAGAGGCTGCCGAGAGAGAAAGACAGTCCTCCAAAGTGATCTCTCTCTCTCTCTCGCCATCAGTTTCTTATTCCATTAAAGATTAATAACAGCAAATGGCTCTTCTCGTTTCAGCAGAATGTCACAAAGTGTCCATGCAACCGTTAAAAGTTCCTTCATAATTGCTTGTCAGAGTGCAATTGTTTCCTTCAGTCTCTGAAGTTTTTAGCTTGTCTTATAAGATATACATATATCCAACCTTTCTCATTTTTCATTCAAACTAAAGTAATGAGATTTTTCTGTACAAGATATGATACAGTCTCTCACTTGGATCCAGGTCACAAGAGACAGTCCACCGCATCCGGCTTCTCTCACTCAGCAGGAAAAGTGTGCACGGGCTCAGAACTGCACTTCCAACGGAGCATCACCACCTCCCTGTCAGCATATGTCAGCTGCTCTCTCACTGGTGAGACAAGCGGCTTTTTTCTCAGGCAGAGGTTGTAGGTTGCTCGTGGAGCTTGGTCTGTTTCAAGCCCTAGCGTTCTGCTTCATTGTAATAAATAAATGAGATAAAACAAAACTTAAATCTACTAAACATGAATACATGACATTCTTTAAGCTGCTTGTCAACAATGTCAGCAAACAACAGTGGTCATTAAGTAATGACATCAACATGTGAAGATGCAAACAGACAGACAGACAGACAGACAGACAGACAGACACACACACACACACACACACACACACACACACACACACAGAAACACAGTCACTCACCCTCAGGCCACGCAGTGTCCCTCACATGGGTGTACTCACAGAGCTATATAGGGGTTCAACTCAGCATAAAACTGATACAGCATGTATTTATTTATGTGTGTGTGTAATGTTACTACACTCAGTAACGTGAGTATGTGTTATGAGTGCATGTGCACAGCCTACAACTTTAGATGAGGACTTGTCACACATATACACACTCAATCCCATTCACACACGCACGCAGAGGGTTTGGGCCCCTCAATCCCACAACACAGGGAAGTCACAGGAACCAACAGTCATGCAAATCATGAGTGTGTACACAAACAAAACACACACACAAACAAAACTCTTCCTCCGCAGCACAATATTTGATCCCTTGGAGTCTCATTAATGGTGCCAAAACAAAAGCAATGAATGTTGTGTAATAGCACAGAGCAGAAAAGCAGCTATGAAGCAGAAACAGAAATCCACTTTGCTGGAAAGGTGAGTGTTGGGTCCAGCTTGACTGCTAGATCCAGTTCAGCGTCCACCCAGTACAGACTGTCCCGGGGTGGCTGTTGTCACGATGATTACTTGACCTCTAGAATAGAAGGGTTGGACTCCATGATGGCCACAATGATGCGGTCGATGTAATCCTGCAGGCGATAGTTAATTTCCTCCTGCTTCTGGATGGCCTCCATTAGCTGCCCCACACGGACACACACACACACACACACACACACACACACACCCACACACACACCCACACACAAACACACGCACACAGAGTAAGTAA
>JBBIGA010000007.1:23465838-23484673 GCA_037576975.1 Alestes dentex | reverse complement strand
ATTGTCATGTTGACTGTTAATGTTACAGAGAACTTTAATAAAAGTTGCTCAGTGTTGGACACCTGTGTTCCTCCGCTAGTCGACTCGACCTCGACTTTGTTGACCAATAAGTCGACCTGAAAAAGTCGTTAATGCCCTAGTTTATACTGTGTACATCTTGTAGGCTCAGGATCTATGTGTTTATGGATGAAACATTATCATTTCCATATGCAGGTTTACTGTTTCTGTGCCTGTGCGTTTGTATGTGTATGTATGTGTGTATACCTGGGTGATAACAACATTGGTGGGCGATGCATTGGGCTCCCCGGGTGTGGGTGTGGCTCTGGGTCTCCCTCCCCCTCAGGGGCCGCCCTCCCCTCCTCCTGATTGGCCAGCAGCAGGTCGGAGGTGGAGTTACTCTCCCCAAAGTCTTCAAAGTGCTCCTCCTCTCCACCAATAACGGCCACCAGGGCATGGCCATGCAAATCAGATCCAAGGGAGAATCTGCCACAGAAAATGTATAAAACGCATTTTTAATCAAATAAACAAAAATAATGACACAAATTTTTCATGAATGAATTTACAAGTTTAAAAAGATTCTAGCTATGAAGTACATCTTTTTTGCTTAATTTTATAGTCACATAACTAAAAGAATGTTTACAGCAAAAATTACACAAAGTACAAGAGGTTTTGGCTTTCTATTTCCCCACCAGAAGCTATTCTCATAGTTGAGATTGGATGTGTGGCCCATGGTTCAGTGTTTGAGTGATATAAAACTGTCAGTACTCTCTGACCATTTACAACATGAAGGTCTGAAGTTCACAAGTTATCCAACATATTATGCAAACACATTGAGTAGAATTAAACTCTACATACAGCATGTTAAATATTGTCAGAGTAAAGCCTAAACTATAATAAAACACCTGTAATTCAATATCATACGTGTTCAGTGAGAACAATCTTAGCTGTCTTCTCATTCCAGAACTTTTTCAGTGTCCTCTGATGAGTTTCACAGTTTTTCAGATTACTAAACACTCGAATAAAATACATTTTTATTGAGCAACTGGAGAATTAGCTGACGTACAAGCTGCGGATTAATGGATTAAGTCCATAGATCCCACACCTTACACCAGATAAAAATCTGAAGTAGAACTACAAATCCACAAAGTAAGAGCAGAATAGTGAGAGGGTGGGAAAAGGACTATTAATTTGCAAACAGCTTTTAGTATTCAGTTAAAACTATCACTGCTCCCCAAATAGCGGTGTTTGTGTATAGACCAATAGTATTGTGTTATTCTTTTATTTTCATCTCATTTTTGCACACTGTTTTAAATTTAGGAAATAAATTATTACTGTTTGAGTTCAGTCTTGGTTAGATACTTCTTTTTGAACTGGGTATTTTGCCAAACATACATATGTATCTGTATAATTATATATGATGGATGGGAAAAGATGAGAGAGAGAAAGAGAGCGAGAGACAGAGAGAGACAGAGAGAGAGAGAGAGAGAGAGAGAGAGAGAGAGCGAGAGAGAGAGAGAGAGAGAGAGAGAGACAGAGACAGAGACAGAGACAGAGAGAGAGAGAGAGAGAGATACGTCCGGTGGAAATGTACAGTTTGTCTTTTGGCCGATAATCTCCTAATTCACTTTAATCTCTTGGCAGCAATATGTCCGTAGTTGTCCAGCCAGTATCACACACACAGGACATCCTCCCACACTCGCAGTGGCACATGCACACGTTACCCATAATGTTACAAACCTAAGCCGTGACCTAAAACACACGCGCAAACACACATACATGGCCCAAGAAGTGGGCCGTCTGAGCACACTGGCACGGTCTCCATGGTAATCTGATTCAAACTAGGGCACAGCACGTCCATGTGTGGCAGGTCAGTGAAAGATTCGGTTCACAGCTAATGTACTAAGGATGCTGCAGTACTGAGCAGAACCCACAATTGCTATACAAGCACAAAATGCATCAAAAAGACAAATCTGTACTGGATTTACTTCCCGTTTTTAGTAAAAAAAAAAACTTCATGAGATCATTCTTTAGCATCAGGTGAAACCGTGTTAACTTTGGTGAGCTTCCTCAGCTGTTCTTTTCTTTGTTAAAAATCCTAAGGGTTATAATCCATTAGTTCTGACGTTTGGAAAGATTCTGGCTGATGCAACAGAAGACGACTATTTTCTGGCAGTTTTACCAATGTTGGTTCGTCTATTTTGGTCACATTTAGGTATTTCTGCAAAAATGTAAAATAACAAGGCCTTTCCAATATATATTGTTAAATGATGTATGAGATAAGCACACACAAGCAACACTGAAATGAACTTGCACGAGTTGAGTAAGCTGTGTAGCATATTAGCAAAAAACCCATGCAACCTTATAACAAACCGTAGAATGCATGTTTGTTTTTTTTCAATCAAAATACAGGAATTATTCTCAAAATAATGTTTGTTTAGAATGGCTACACAATGAGTTCTAGTTCAAAAGAGTACCATTGCACAAAAAATTAAAAGAGCATAATCACCTAAATATCAACACTTAAATATCACATTAAATAAGTAAAGCACTCAAACTTGATCTATTTTGAGCTTTGTTTTTCCATCTTACGTTGGATGGATTCTCGTCAGTGTTCTGTAAAGGCTGTTCAACCATAGAACTACCACTTCTCTCAAAAAAAGCACATCTGAGAGAAGAACATGTCAAGGAATACTGTAATGCCTGCAGAATTACAAGCATCTGTGGTCTTGAAACAGCAGAGCAACAGCTGCAAACTCAGGGGAAATCTGTTTCACTGGTGGAAGGTTAACCAGACTTTGTTTTTATGCAAATGATATGAAGCCTGAATGTTCATATTCTGTTTAGAGCGCTTTAGGCAAAATGCTTACATGAACCATCTGAGCTTTAGCTAACTAAAAAAACCTGAATCAAAGTAATAATCAAAATAGCTGCAGGCCTGGTTTGCATTAAACACCAACTGCAGTCACCAAAACATTGTGGCTGCCTTTTGGTTTTTGAATGTACATGTCAGGCATTCTGCAATATTCCATGAAGACTTCAGGTGAGGCTTTTCTTGATAAACACATCATTAACAGCTACATTAACTGAACAGATCACATTAACTTACATGTGCGGTGTCAGAGTTGTGTAATTTACCTGGTGTGAGTGGACTATTTTTAATATTATGGGCCGGAACTAGTAACCTTAGCCATTGATCTACTTCAACATAACAGACAGCAAGTCTGTTCCTGAAGTGTTCCTGAAACAGGACAAGTGTGTGGAGACCAACACAACACTGATAAGGGCCAAACTGAAATGGCCAGACGACTGGGTGAGAGCATCTACAAAAAAAACAGCAGGTCTTGTGGGATGTCCCTGGTATGCAGTGGTTAGAACCTACCAAAAGTGGCTGAAGGAAGAATAACCGATAACAGGGTTTTGGTATCAAGAACCCTGTTATCGGGGACCGTGGGACCGTGGGGTGTGCTGGGCAAAATACTACAATCAATGGAAGCATGTGGTATTAATGTTATGGCTGATCACTGTGTGTGTGTGTGTGTGTGTGTGTGTGTGTGTGTGTGTGTGTGTGTGTGTGTGTGTGTATATACAACAGAAAAAAGAAAACTCAAGGAATGCTGACTATTTTGGTCAACAGATTCACATGGGATAAAATGCAATTTTAAAGAGTTAACCTTTGCAAGAGAACAATTTTAACCACAGTCACAGTCAATGTCTGTATGACAGTAAAACAGGCTTTCTGACAAAACATTCAGCATTTAGGCCGTAAGCCAGAAAAAGTTACTATGATAACTGTCCTGGCTCAAAAAACAGGACTGGTCCTTAATTTATGGAAAGTAATCTCTATCTAAAGTGCACTCACAATATTGGTCAGAAAAAATCAGTTTCCCCAAATCCATCAGACCTACTTGATGCACAATGAGACTATTTTAAATATTTAAGATTCATTTAATCACTTCTCAAAACCAGTACTGCAACATCCAACACCTTAATCGAGCGCCACATTTCATACCCACATCCTACAGCCCTTCATGATGTGATAGTAGCAACGAGCAGACCAACAATTCCTTGCTTTTAAAACGAGACACCAACACGATTGACAGAAGAAAACTAGTGAAATAATTTACATTTGTCTACTTCTTAACTAACTGGATAGGGACATCTAATGAAAAATGTGAAGTATTTGGTAGAGAGACTTTTCAGAAGAAAGCACCCATACACACTCACACACACATGCACACACAATTATGGCTCAGGTGTCACACATTTCAAAGTCATTTATCAAACCCATTTGATCAAGGAATCTGAAACACAGCAACACAGAAACTGACTTAGCGAACACTCACTCACCCCTTACTCCCTCCAACACTGCGACTGGTCACACACAGCGCAGGAGAAGACAGCGATCGCATCTTCAAACGCCGCTGTCTCCTAACCTTGGAGGCGCTTAATAACCGGGAGCCCAGGGTTTCAACGTTTGGTCAACTTCCAAGCAAGGCCAAACCAACATCCAGAAAGTCCGAAACGCAGAGGAGAAACTAGACTACACTAAACGAACTCCCTTCATCAACTTTGCTGCTTCCCAACTTCTCAACTGTGAACTGTGTTTCGAACCAGTCAGCCAAGGCCGCGATCAGAACTCCATTACTCCTGTCTGTTGCAGATATCAGAATTCAGAAATAAAGAAACATTCCAGACTAACCGTCTCTTCACTCCATCTTAACTTAAGGCTGTGTGAGTGTGTGTGTGTGTGTGTCGGTTGCTGAGTGGCTGTGGGTTAATCAGATTTGGAGATCAGCGGGGGTGACTGGGTGTGCATATGTCTGATTGAGGGCCAGTTGAGAATGTAGGAAGGTAAATCTTTTTAGTATTTAATCCTTAGCAACAGCATGTGAGTGTGACGTTATATATATGTGTGTGTGTGTGTATATATATATATGTGTGTGTGTGTGTGTGTGTGTGTGTGTGTGTGTGTGTGTGTGTGTGTGTGTGTGTGTTACAGTGTTACAACCTAACCTAACCAGACCACGTTCCAGACACATGTAGACCAGGAGCCTGTGTCACGAAGCACATTCATCTTAGGGCATGTTCACACCTCACATGGTTGGTATAATTAAAAGGAATCCTGGTGCAATTGCTCTGTTAGTGTGGTAAATTACAACAAGTATAAACACCGCCATTCCAACTTTGCTGCACATCACAAAACAGGCCGAGATCCTCTGAGGAGATCAGCCTCACTTCCGCATTAAAACCAACACTATTTTAAATGTGTGTGTAAACTGAGAATTATAAAAATACTTAATATACACACACCCCTTTACACTTTTCCACATTTTATAAAAGCTGTCATGACAAAGTAAAGCAGTGTGTTATAGCGACTATACTACATTTTGCACTGTGTGAACAGTGTAACTCCTGTCCTCTCGTAGCTAACTGCTTTGGAATATGACAAGATGTGGCACAATACACAATAATGAACCCTTCGGTCATCTTGTACAAAAGTAACTCCTTATTTGGAGGTTTTGTGTGTATAGGTCAACAGTGGAGGCTTCAGATGTCACAGGAAGCTTTGTTTCATGTTCACATGTCATGTAGAATCAGAAATCTCAAACTTTCAAAAACAAACTTTTCAGCGTTTTCAAGAGGGCCTCAGTTGTTAAAAACTGTCATTTAACAGCCATAATGAAATATTTTTATTTCTGGTCTTCAAAACAAGGGCAAAAAAAAAAAAAGTGATGTAAGAAGTCGAATCACGTGTGTGTGTGAGCATGGAGGCGGGTGGAAGGGGTGCGTACTTCACTGTTGACTGTTTTGAAGCAAGACACAAACAGACAGGAACCGTAAATAAATGAATTCTGCCTGGAACACGCTTACTCGTGACTGTAAATACATAGTGTACATTGTGCGATTTGTAAAACATTTTTTCAACATATCTTATTATAATACTAATTATAATACATTTAATATGTACGGTTGTGGAGTTTTTGCTGATTTTTGCTTCTTTGGGTCAGTTGTGTCCAAATAGTTTATATGAGACACTTGTCCATTACACACTGTTTAAGGCCTTAAATACTAGAAAGGAATAAGAACTGCATAAACAGGTAAAATACCCTCAGGGTTCTAGAGGTTAAGAGACACATGAAACAACCCAGTTACTGAATACACATAAAAATGTATGACTTTTTATCTGTAGGACTTTTTCCCTTTTGCTTTGATGTTGAAAAACTCAGTGTGAAATGCAAAATTATATCATTTTCTGCTTTAGAGTTTTCTGGAGGTCTGTGTGCTGGAACGCCAGGAAATTCACTTGAGGGAACAGCACAACCTCTGCGCGCGCACACACACACACACACACACATCTCAAAACCGTGAGAGAGAGAGAGAGTGAGAGAGAGAGATAGCTGACAGAGGGAGAAAGAGAGAAATGGGGTGATGGATAGATTTGAGGGAGGTGGATGGAGGAAAAAGCAGAGTCCACATTTCCTGCTATTGAGAAGCAGGGAAAATAAAAGACATAGTGCTGTCAGCTCCCTAACACACACACACACACACACACACACACACACACAGGAAGCCCAAACACCTCAGTCAGCTTCAAATTATCAGACAGAATTCTGACTCAGCATACATGCACAAGGACACACACACACACACGCACAAACAAGTCTCTGTGTTCCAGAGCAAGTGTCTCCAACATTCCATATATGAGCGTAACAAGTGGTGTGCCTTAATCTACAACCTGAAACACACATATAACACAAACTCACACAATTACGGCGCCACACCACACACATTCTCATCATTATCTGAAAAGGCTTTATTAGGGGAAACAAAGTTCAGAGTGCGTTCAGACTTACTGCATCCGAGGAGCTGCCTCTTACTGAAGAGTGAGTCAGTGATACTGAAGCACCTGCTGTTCACAGTCCACTTCAAGGTTTCAAGCAGTAACAAGGTATCTCTGTGCTTGTGCCGGTGAGTGTGTTTATGTGTGTGTATTGCGCTCGCTGTCGCCTGACTGAACTGACACTTTGAGGAATACACATACAGTCAAGGGCTATGAGAAGGTTTGAGATTAAAGGTATCATAAGAAGCCAGTTATTCCTCTGTCCTTCAGACAGTGTGTGTGTATGTGTGTGTGTGTGAGTTTTTTCTATCTGTTAATTTATGTGCATGCTTGTGTGTGTACGTTTGACCATGCATATCTGTGTATGCGTATTAGGGTTTGTGTGAGTGGGCACCTGTATGTGTATGTATGTTTCAGTGTGTGTGTACAGGGAAGGGGACACTCAAGTCATGACTTGGAATCAAGTTTAGTGACTTGAGACTAGACTTGGAATCACCTTTAACTGACTCACAACTTAATTTGGACTCACCTTTAACTGACTAGTAATTCAACGCCCTAAACTGATTTGCGACTGTATCCAGAAACACCCTAAACTGACTGGTGACTTCACTTGAAATCGCCCTTGACTGACCCATAACTGATAACTAATATTTCAGCCTTGACTGATTTGGGTCTCACACCCACTAGTTAGCACACCAGCTCATCCAGCTGAAACTGTCAGACAATCTACCTAAAGTTTTAAAAAGGAAAGTGGTAACTTACTGAACTTCAGTGAGATTAACTTTTAGATTACATGGATTAGCTATTAGCTATTTGCTGTACAAAACATGCAAAACTCCTAAATCCATCAGACTGAACATTTTACTATAGTGAAAAG
Organism: Alestes dentex; assembly: GCA_037576975.1. Classification (NCBI taxonomy): domain Eukaryota; kingdom Metazoa; phylum Chordata; class Actinopteri; order Characiformes; family Alestidae; genus Alestes; species Alestes dentex. Next base: position 23,476,955 of record JBBIGA010000007.1, on the reverse strand, counting down.
CTTGTCAAGTAAAGTCTTACAGAACCCGACTGGTTTTTGTAGGGGTTTACATCTGTACAACAGCAACATGTCGTCAAATTAAATTACAGCCAGGCAAGCTTAAAAATCCAATGGAAACGTGCCCCAAGAATAGATACACAATCCAGGTTGTGTCACTGTATGTGTAAATACGTATGTAAAACACACAAAAAAATCTTTCTCTAGACATTAAAGTTCCATTCAAAGTTATTAATGAATGTCACAGAAAAAAAAACTGAGATGTTTGTACATTATGAATTCAGAAAATGTGAAGTGGAACGCTGTGTTTTATCTATGATACGTTTTTGAGTGTTTATTAAGTTATAGCCCACCTTTTCTAGACCGCTATTGGGCATGTAATTTCTGACTTTAACAGCTAGCTCTGAGACACTTTAAAAAGGATTTCTGGAGCAAAACTGTCATTTGACATGACCTTGTTGGTCTCACTTAATTCAATATTATTTTTGTATTTTTTTTTTATCATTTTTATAGTAGCTTTGATGTGCTCAGGACAGTTTGTCCATATTTACGCACTAAAAGTATTATTTTAGTTCAAAATTCACTGTAACAGGCAAAGAAGTAGTGCATTTACTGAGTGAGAATAACACACTCTCGCACCAATGCATGTGTGTGTTTGCATATACGTAGGCAAGCATATGTGTATATTTGTGGATTTCGGCGTGTGTGTGTGTGTGTGTTTACCTGTTGCGGTCCTCGCTCTCTGTGAGTGTGTTTTCGATGCCACTGTCTGTCTCCACGTCCTCGTGTAGTTCAGGATGAACCAGCGCCCCGGTGTCTTCATCTGTAAACGTCTCACACTCGCTGTATGCACTCTCCGAACCCAGATATGCACTGTCTGACACCTCCGCCTGCTGCACACATGCACAAAACGTCAAAATACACAAATGTATTAGTGACATTTGCAAACAATCTGATTCATTATTACTGAGTCATTAACTCACTGTCAGAGCAGAGCCCACACACAAAAATAAAATTACCGCACAGGACCTCACTGTGCTGAAACTGCTGTCAACAAATCCGAGCTGCAATCACATTAAATTGTTCTATTTAGCTCATTCACAGCTTCCATTAAGCTTGTTTTTCCACTGAGGCAAGAAACATCCACAGGCATACATACACCACAACCAGTTCATCTCACTCCGACATCATTCTTTCTTCTGGGGAGAAACGCCAACAGAATCAAAGTGAAGCACGTTTGAAGTTCTTAATTCAGGAAAAACCTTAAACTGAACAAACCCAATAAAAAAATCCCATACAATCTGCAACGAATGTAAGTAATAAAGGTCCAGTAAACATGTGATCACATCAAAGCCAAAAGAAACACTGCTATGACATCCGGTTTGTTTTTGGCAGCCAAGCACCTGTTTTTATAAAATGTTGCTGTCCGAGTCCCCTCTATAAAGCCGCAGTTACAGTTACCATAAAAACACCCCACTGCCCTGTGAACGGGTTAAACTCAGTCGAGTGGAGAAAAATACTATCAGCATTTTTTTCCTTCGACCTTCAGCAAAACAATCACAGCACATAAGGTGCTCAACAACATTCAACAAATATCACACATATCGCTTCAATACAATGTAGACTGTCCTCGTTCTCCAAAGTACAAACAATGTACATAACACCTCAAAGGCACAACATGGTTTAAAGGAACACAACAATCACAACTGTCTCGAACGAAGTACAAAAATAAAATAAAAAGCCTGGGTTAAGGTGTACGGAGCTGAAGACTGAACATGTACGCTTGATGGTACCACACTGGTGATAGTGTTTGTACCCTAAAAGGTAGTTGTTTTCTAAAAGAGCACCGTCTTTTTTATCATTTTAAAATAACAGTAAAGATCAAACGTATGAAATAACACATATGGACGTGTGTCGCGCATAAAATGTGTTACACAAAAGCGATTTTATGTTATACGTCCTTTAAGTAGTTCCTTTATTGCAGATTTGCACCTTCTTGGCACGTGAGCATTAAAGTTACTCTTTACTTCTACAATTTTACCCCTGGGAACAAATTCAAGCACAATCTGTACAATTTATCTTTGTCTTCCATACTTAATCACTGATCCTGATTAAGGGAAGATCGTCACCAATAGTGTCACCAAATAACCCTGATAGAGCTATAAGAAATGACCTAACAGACAAGTGAGCTCCTTTAGGGACCACCTGAACCTGACCACAGTGCTTAACATACCTCCATGAAGTCTGCTGGAACTCCAGGAGTAGGAGGGCCCAGAGGGCTGGAGGCCATGCCCAGAACCATGACCTTAACCTGGGACACAGCAGTCAGCAAGAAAAGGGTCCACAACCAGAGCTCCAAGAAGGAAAAAAAAATTATGTCCTCTCCCACTACAGTTCCTCTCCCTCAATCGCAATGATAAAGAAGACAGAAGGAAGAAACACAAGACTCAGAGAGAGAGAGGAAGAAAGAGACAGATAAAAGGGAGAGAGAAAGAAAAAAGTTAAAGAGAGAGAAAGAGTAAGAGAGAGAGTGAGGACGTGTCTAAAGTGTAATCGTTGGAAAAGTGTAGCCGACGAAGTCCGAAGGGCAAAACAACCAGAAATGGGTGGGGCCAGTGCCCACATGTCTTTACGTTCACAGTCTGCGTGTGTGTGTATGTGTTATAAGCTTTCATGCCAAAGTCAATCAGTCTGCTTACAACCAGCACTCAACGTTTTCCCCAAAATATTACTGCTATTACCAAAATGACTAATAATATAGATATGAGAGTGTTTTGTGGGGTCCTTAAATGTGAATCGTTTTGTCATTGTAAGGATGTTCGGCTTTTTGGCACAAGGAAAAATGCTCTTTCTTAACAGAAATTGCTGCTTTAACTAGAAACATTAAACAGTTGATCTAAAGTTCACCATAAGCTGAGTGAGGTGTAGCACAGCAACCCTTACATACAGTCATACAGAGGAAAAACCTCACAAAGACAGAAGCACTGGGGTCGGTGTGTATTTAGGTGAGAATGTGTGTACGTTTGAGAGATGATTTTCCAGGGTGTATACACCCACGAGTGTGTGTTCCGATGTGTCTCTCCTGGATGTTGTGCTCCACCCAGCCACCTTGCGTGTTTTGAAAGCAAACGGAGGAACAACACATCTATTCATCAGATGGAGCAGGAGGGGAGTCAAAAAAAAGAGAGGAAACGTCAACTCCCAGGTGCGTTCTCTTCTCAAAACGTCCATTCAGAGCTCTGTCTGTGTTCAAAACCACACTTGGAAAAAAATGCTCAGAAATGCACTGACCCTCGCTGTTTGTGAGCACCTGCATTTTTCAGTACAGAGTCACTTACTGAACTTCTTAACACTGGCACATGATACTGAAGCCTTTTTGATTTCACGCCTTTGAAATTTTGCACTTCAACTGGCAAACATTACTTTTTTTTTTAAAACATTACCTTTAGGTGGCCTATTTGTCATGGCTAAAAGGTTAAATAGTTTGTCAGTATCAAATAAAAAACAACAATCAAGTGACTACAGTAGTGGAATGTAATAATCTTTCAACATAAGACTGACCAATACCACAGAGTATCCTTTTTAGTACCTTGTTTACAAAGCAGAAGAAAACATGTATAGATCCTAGGAGTGTGAATTTGTCTGATGAAGCGTAGATCTGATCAAACAGTTTTGAAATAAATGAATATTATACTGAACATGAGCGCCACTGTTCAAATATTCGATAAGAACAAAATAAAATCGGATTTTGTTATTGTTCTTATTACAATGTATTATTGTTATTTGTAAATTGCTTTTTGACTGCATAAACTACATTCATTTTACTTTCTTGTTTGTTTTCTTTCTTTTTTCGCTCTCAAATACAGGCATGACAGGTGAACTGAGATGCTGTACTGCCCCTAGGTGTGTGTGCAGGCGTGCGATTGCCTGTGTGTCTGCCCTGTGATGGATTGGGTGGGGGGGGTGTTGTCTATATCTATAATTTATTTCTAGGTGAGCATTTTCTAAAAGCTATAACATATCAGGAGGGTAGAATGTGAACCCAGGTAAGAACAGAAAAATGGAGGCAAACAACTCTCATTATTAAAGGTTCTATCCTCTAATGAGTCAGTCTGATTGAACTGTGTGATAATGAAATAACTGTGACAGTGACGCGTGTTCAGGCACTCACTTTGAACAGTTTTGCTTCATCAGCAGGAGGCGCCACAACTGCACAGCAAACAACTCACCCTCTTTATCTCTTTTCCTCAGTCAATTTCAGTCTGTTTCTTTCATCCCCTCTGCTCTCTTTCATCCCTGTTTAAAAAGGAGCTGCAGAGGAACCTTGATGTCTATGTGACCTTCCCTGAAACTTTTACAGTTGCTCCCACTGCACTGAACAAGACCACAATGGAGCTTCACAATACCTTGCAGACATAAAATGGCACGTAAAACATGCTTGTCAGTAATGGAGGGAGTTGTCTTTATTGTTGAGACAGCGCTTTTCCCTCTCTTTCTCTCAGACCCACACATTCTTATGTTAAGATTGGATTCCTAGAAAAACCTGAAATGATAACTGAATTCCATGCAGTTTCGTTAAAATACACACAGGCACACAGGCGCAACCTAGAATGTCAGATATGCTCGCCACAGAGGATAATAACAGTATGAAGCCTGAAGCTACCCAACATAACAAAGAGAGAGAGAGAGAGAGAGAGAGAGGGCGCTGAGAGTTCACTCGGAAACAGCGGTACTGAGGACAGATCACTGTGCAAACAAAACCACATTGTGCGTGTGTGTGTGTGTGTGTGTGTTGCATACCTCATCATATTCCTCTGCTGCTCCATTGGCATCTGCTGAACTGAGCTGCAACCTGTAGAGATCTGGATCTGAACCTGCAAGACAAAGAGAACCACTGTGTTTTCCTTCTTTAAACCTCATGATTAGACTTTGTCAAGTGAATTCAACTGTTTTTGAGCAGTGCTTTTTAAAACACAATGTCCGAAAGAAGGTTTACAGAAATGTGAATCTAGATGCCTACTGCTGAGTGAGATGAGAAGTCCCTAAAATCATGAAGAAGGAAAACCTGGAATCAAGCCTCAGCATAAGAGGTCATCATCTTCTAGGCCAGAGGTCACCAACCACCGGGCCATGGACCAGTGAGTCATTTGCTACCGGGCCACACAGAAAGACAGAATATAAAATATTTTGCTGATTATCCGAGTCTGAAAGATCTTTTACTTTGAAAGAAATGCTTGTCTCGGTCACGTGATACGGTACATCAAAGATTTAGCCCACAAGCTAGCAAAAATGAGTAAAAAACAAACTTCTTCGTATTTTTACGCACTCGGTTTTTTGTTGCATCTATACCGGTCCGTGAAAATATTGTTTTACATGAAACTGGTTCGTTGTGCAAAAAAGGTTGGGGGCGCTGCTCTAGACTGCACCAGGTAATGGACTCTTGACACAAGCAGGTGACATTAATGCAATTTAATAGAAGCATTCAGATCATACCAAGATCATATGGTATACCAACCAGTGATAAATGCCTGGCAAACATGACCAAATTCTGCGGTTGACTATGCAGCATCAGTTGCGCTCATGTGTGCTAATATGATAAAGACCCTAGGCACTGTTTGTGCATCAGCATATCAGTGGAAGTGTTAAAAAAAAAACATTAAACAGCAAAGTACTGGAGAGCTTAGAGCTGGAGAGCTTGTTCAACATGAAAGGCCTAGTCTCTAAATAAAAAAAAACCCTTCTGAACTTCGAATAGAAGTTAATGGAACAAGGTTTTTTAAAAAGGTAACTCTGAACCACTAGTCCATTATTCATGAAATAACAGTGTAAAAGTAAACAGGTATTTTCAAATTAGGTCCAAAAATGAAAACCAGTTTTGTTGCAACAGCAACAATGTGTAAGCTGATGCATAGCAGACAAAAAGCAGTCACTCAAATTTATCATCTTTCCAGTTTTACCACGTTAACAAATGTAAAAAAAAAATTGGCAAAAAAAAAAAAAAAAAAAAAGCATCTTAATTACAAAATACAAAACCACCATATGATTAATTAGGCCCACTCAGATATTACTTTGTCAGATGATGTGACATGGCTTTTATTGTTTATAGCACTGTCTTTTACTGTGAGCCCCAGATTTCTAAACCTTTTTTTTTTTTTTTTTTTTAAACCTTTTTAAATAATTATTAGTGTTTAACAGCTACCTTTTTAAATTATTAAACATGCACCTTTTCGAGTCTCACAGTTAATGGCAATCGCCCTTTTTTACTTTATTGATTTCTCAGGCTGTAAACGTCTTTTGGGATTTCACACTCAAATGTAATTCAGCTATAATTTACACTGCCTCTGCAAATTTCAGACTGGAGTATCGATTATGCAGGCGGGCAACAAAAACAGAAGCGGAGCAAAATCAACCAGCCCGTGATCATCCTGGCCCCCGTATGAGCTGAAAAGTCACGTATGCAAGCTGCAAGAATGTAGGCGTGCTTTAAACATTCCAGTTAAGGGACCCCTGGGTGCTTGACATTTAAAATACTGAATAGTGGAAACAAATCAATTCAGATGCACTTCAATGACCATACCTGCACATAAATACTGCACATAAATACTGGCTGCTCAATCCTAAAAAACAACTGTGACAGCAATGTAAGGGAAAACAGTAAACTGTATTTGCACCCTCCTCCTTGCTTCTAATTACTCACAAACCAAACTCAAGTCACTATGCAGTTACATCAACAATGTTACTGTTGATGCTATACTTAGCTGCTGTACTGAGGGGCAAGAAAAAGCTGATATAATTACTGTAGCTGAAAGCGAGACTACCTGTAAAACTGCCTGAAAAAGCCACTTATTTTTTGTACACAGCTGCCTGCAAGATGACTCATAAATATATGTGGTTTGTTTCATTTCCGATGCCTATTTTGTTGAGACAACCCCATTTTCATTAAGCTGAGCGTGTGGCGAGCTTCAAGTTCCTCGGTGTGCACATGGCTCAGGACCTGACAGGGCCTCTGAATACCTCCTCTTTGATAAAGAAGGTCCAACAACGCCTCCACTTACCGAGGAGGCTGAAAAAGACCCAACTGTCACAAAAACACCTTGCCAACTTCTACTGCTGCACTGTAGAAAGGATTAGAACATCCTGCATTGCAGTGTGGTACGGTAATTGCTGACCAAACGGCCCTGCAGTGGGTAGTAAAAGCTGCTGGACACACCATTGGCATCCAGCTACCTGCCATGAAAGATATCTACCAAAAACACTGCATCTGGCGTGGCCTTAACATCATCCAGGACCCCGTTAACCTCGCAATAGACCCCCAAGTGAGAAACGGTACCGTGTGCCTGGGCCCAAAACCAAGGCTCAAGGCCCAAGGCTCAGGTTTTTTTACCCCCAGAACTGTAAATCTGCGGACCTGTTATGTCACTATGCCCAAACACTTTAAAGCACTTTATTCAAGTGGCCTTTATGAAATGCACTGTCACTTTTATCACCATGACTGAATCAGAACCTGCCATGCCATCTTATCAATAATAACTCACTTATGAACTCACTTATCTGCCATTCTATCTTTATCTTGCCCTATATTTGGTGCCATTTTATGGTTTTGTATTGGTATTGTATGGCATTGTATTGCTTTTCTCTCCCTTTGGAGTGTCTAGTTCTGATTGTCTTCTTGCTGCACCTGTCATGTTTGTGCCGCCCTGACTGATGCTGCAAATTTCATGTCCTGGCTCCGCTCTGGATAATGACAATAACCTAAAGTGAACTGAATTAAACCGAGTATTGCAGCAGGCGCTCCTGCAGTCAAAACAAACACTGAGGGCACTCCGGCTAACAGCTGGTTTTTGGCAGCCAATAACATAACACAGACCGCAAACAGGAATAATAAAAAAAAAAAAATATCTTCAGTGTAGAAATTTAACCACACCGCAGTATTCTTTGACCCAAGACAATGGCTGATGTAGTTTCAAAGTTAAAAAAAAAACAAAAACATTTTAGTACCGCATGCCTTTTTCATCAAAAAAAGGGAAAATTCACGTCCCACTTTGCTGGGAAGAGAAAATAATGCTGGATCTAATTTGTATTCATGTTTCCAGTGACAAACAGAAACCTTTAGAGCTAGGCCTTGAAGTTCATTCAAAGACTCATACAAAGTAAACAAACAAAATAAAAATAAGTTGCATGTCTGTTAAAAACTTTAAAATGTCTGTAAGCTGAAGCTGTGTAGTATTTAACTATTAGCTTGATGCCGACCCAACATAGAGCACTACTCTAGAGCTAGACAGACAGACGTTACTTATAACAGACATCCACATTAAGCACTGCAATACCACAATGTATGGCAGGTGTACGTTTATGAAACTAAACGGTATGTTAAATGATTTTAATTGCACGTTACTACCTGTGCAGTACGGCTAAAAATGTGCACAGAACTTTAATTATGTGACTCATTTCATTTTTAAATATGTGATAAACGGCAAATAAGGTCAGATTATTATAATGATACATAAACACAATACCAGCACATGTCCAAGCGATCTGAGAATATGGTAGAGAAGTCGCTCAGTACGAATGCAAGGCAGGATTATGGCGTTAAAAGAAACAGGTTAGGAAGTCATGAAGCTCTTAAACGAAAAAGATGACTGAATTATCCACCTAATTCAGCAACGCTGGAACTTCGTGTGTTCCACAAGTGCGGATCACATCCAGTGAGTCATTCCGACAGTAAATAAGCACTTTGACAGTTGGTTTTCATGTCACACTTGAGTCATTCTCTCTGACTCATTATGCGAAAAGAGCGAACAAAACTAGCAGGACGCTACATTAGCCCATCGCTAAGGCAACGGAGAAGCGTGAACTGAGAGGCATGAGAACCAGCTTTGCATCCCCGTCAGCACCGAGTTGTCTGGCTACTTTAAAAAATGTTAGGAAGAGGTCCTGTTGAATTTGAGCAGATTTCAGCCCACACAAACCAGTGAGCTGTTGATTGGCTGACTAGGTCTGTGTGTGTAATTTTAATACATGGACCAGAGCCACCAGAACTATAGAAATGCATTGCACTGATTCAGCTACAATGATTATGGTCGATTATGATCACGTTCAGTAAAGCTTCAATGACGACTTTACAGAGTCCGCAACAAACGTTATCACATTAGCTATATTCTTTCGATGTCATAAAAAAAGGCTGATATTAAAATTTCAGATATCTTCTATAGTCTTGCTGTATGCACATATCCAGTATTTTAAAAGAGTGGACAAAAAAATGACCAAGAGAATTTTTCTAACACTCCTGTAACTTATATTTCTATAAGTCAACAAAGAATAGTTCAGCTTTGTCTGCATTTTTAATCATCAGTATATCTGCCGTCCCTACTTAGTATTTTACTTGCACTGGTCAATTACTGTATCACCAGCTTTTCAAAAATAATTCTGAAGCAATTGAGCAATTTCAGATTGCAAACTTTTTTTCTAAATAACTGCAATTAAATGAAATCTTTGTTTTTCCTAAATAACTGCAATTACATCGATTCAAATCTGATAACACCATACTGTTGCGCTACCCAGAAACAATCATTAATTCACAGACTTTTTTTTTTTCCATCTGAGCACCTGCCCCTGGAGAGCTCTCTGCAATCACTGCCAGTAGCTGCTTTCTGCTTGTAAAGACCAGATATCGCAAGATGGAAGGCGGACTGAATTCATCATATTAAGTCATCTTGTCTCAGCTCTAGTACAGTGTGTTCTCAGAGAAACACACACAGGAACAGTTTCTGTATCTGTCCTGTGACATCACGATGACAGGTATTTGTTAGGAAGCGGATAAGTAAATAATCACAGCCCAAAAAACTTCTCTTTCCACCACTTTTTTTCCGTCAACTCTTCTACCTGTCATAATTTCTTTCTTATCAAAGGAAGAAAACGGAGTGAGAGAGAGAGACAGAAAGTGAGGGAGAGAGAGAACATGAAATCGGAAAAGGCGTGTAAAGATGGAAAGAATGAGTGTGAGTGTGGGGTTGGTCTGTTTCTAAACACTTTTTCTATGAATGAGCTAAGAAATGTGATACATGTAGAAGCCAGGAATCCCTGTTAAATCATTACTGCCATCAGTAACAAAGGCATAATGTCATTACATATTTTTTTCAGCTCAAAACAGGCAGAGAAATTGTGTTCTAAAATTAAATCGATACCATATTGTGCTTGTAACTAGAAGCACAGATGTTGTATAATGATTGGAAATTGAGCGTTGCTGTTGTGTATACAATAACAATGAAAATATTTTGCCATCTCCCAGTCATTGACTTCATTTGACGTTGAAACAAACAGATACAGGGCAGACTCATGCCTGTCAGTAAAGAATGTAAAGCTGATATAAATATTATTTGGTGTGTAATTACCTACAGAACGTCTTGAATAATTATGTCCCTTAAACAGAATGCACACAAAACTACAGTAACAATAGAGAATCAGACACTAATGGAAACATTAGTGTTGATCTCAGCTCGTCAGACAGTCATTGTCAGCACCGACATCACTAAGAGAGTCAGGTAACAGGTGGTGTCGAGTAACTTTACAATCACGATGATACAGCTCTGCGTGCATGTGTGTGAATCTCATTTTACAGAGGACACATCATCCTATACATCTTTAATGAAGAAGAAACCAAAATCAGTTCGTTCTGTGGCAGGACTAACAGACCAAGGTTAGGATGTGGGCAGTTTGAGCAATTGGAATCAGAGGTGCCTAATAATAATGACTTACAATAATCTTATTAATCACTTTTGACAATACTTTTAATACTATGGTGAAATTTTATTTCGGCCATGTCACCCACCTCTAATCATAACACGCACAAACATGATTCTGTTTATATAATATAAAGTAAAACCTTGTAATATAAAGTAAAAGCTCCAACATGCTGTATAAGTGGCCTGTATAAGTTTGTTTGGGCACAGCCCTCTGTTGCTATTGACAGTGATGGTTCGGGACAAAACAGTGATGATGCTGTGAGTGTGTGTGTGTGTGTATAAAGTGTGAGTGTGTGTGTGTGTGTGTGTGTGTGTGTGAAGTGTAAGTGTGTGTGTGTGAGTGTGTGAGTGTGTGTGAGAGAGAGTCTCGGTGCTGTG
>JBBIGA010000007.1:23440244-23465738 GCA_037576975.1 Alestes dentex | reverse complement strand
CACACACACACACACACACACACACACACACACACACACACACACACACACACACACACACACACACACTCACAAGCCCACAGAATGCAGAAGACGGATGGAATTCTTTGGGGGTGGGGGTCTGCAGCAATGCTGTGAATGTGTTTGTGGTGTTTTGAGGCCAGAAAAGTTTCCCCCTCCAGAGACACAAGTCAGAGAAGCTTAATGAAGTGACGGGGGAGAGGGAGCGGAGTACACACACACACACACACACACACACACACACACACACACACAGGTAAAAAACAGTACAGTACACCTACCCACACCCACATAAACACTTAGGAGTGCACACAAGTGCAAACACACACACATACACACACATACACACACACACACACACACACACACAGAAGCACACATGCGACTTTGTAGTTGATGTTGACTTAAGGTTCACCGTTCTCTTCCTCCTTGACTTTTCAGCCATGCAAATGAACAGCCATGAGGAGGAAAAAATGCTGTGTGTGACATTTAAGAGGCGAGAGGAGAATGAGTGCAACGGAGCAAAAAGGTGAGGAGGGGCTTTGTGTGTGTAGGTGCATTTCCTGTCTTAGTGGGTGGGGGGGGGGGGTGCTTGCAACCGCTGACCACTACCACAGAAAGAATGAGAAAGTATGACAGTGAAAATGAACACGAAAAGAATGTGAGGAAGAAAGCTACCCTTGTTTTGTGCTGACATTTAAACAGCCCATTTCATTTTTAAATAAAGGTTCGCTGTAGTCTATACATATGTTGACATTTCAAAACATACCATTTACTCCCCAGTGTGTGGAGTCCAAATATGGAAACTACACTGTAAAAACATCCCTTTTGAATTCTTTGTTTTAGTGTTATCATGGGAACCAATTCATTTACGTTTATCTGTGTATCCAGCCTTCAGCTGTTTCAGCCACACACATTTACTCTGAAGTTATGAGAGTTACAGCCTGCACTGGTTTCTGAATGAGGCAAAATACACGGCAGACAAACAAAAGAGAGCTCTTTAAATCTATCAGTAACAAAAAGCCTGTTTAAAGTATAAAACTGAGAAGGAATTATGACCATTTATAAAATAAACTTTATAAGCGGGGCCCTGGGAAAAAGAGAGTATGGGCCCTTATAAAGGCATGCTTTATTGTTCATATTAAACAGGGTCACAATCATAAACTCACCCTCCACTTTATCAGGAAGCTTCAAAGGGCTCTGTGGATGCTAACACAGACACCATCAAGGTGAAGTTACCAGGTAAGTGTTACTAATAAACTGGCTGATGAGTGTAGTTTGTTAAATGGATCATCGTAGATGAGTGTACATGTACAGTCCAACATGTGACTGTGACCAGCGCTGGCAGCAAGGCTAAACTGTGCCTGTACCAGCAGTACTAAGCATTGCTTTGTTTTTCCTGTCGAAAAAGGGACTTTATTACCAATAATTGCATTTTTATCTTGTCATATGTTAACTGGTTTCACCCTTGGCAGCACACAAACCATATGTAAAACACCTCTGGTTTCTTTTTTATGTCATTTGATACGAACGAAGTGATAGAGCTCCTGACACAGCGTTACATGGAGCATCTCCTCTCTAACTCTTCCCTCGTGCTTCCTGGAAAAAGAACTTCCAGGCCAGGATTTGCATGTGCAAGACAAATGTCACCAGTTCAACATTACACGGCACAGGGAACAAATGGAAATAATAAGAAATTGGCTGCCTAAAACGTTATTATACTTCCAATTATGCAAACCATTTATACCATCTACCATTTATGCTTGGGCAAGTCAGGCATATACTAAAAGTTTGTACTATATTGCCTGTTAGACAGAACTGGGAAATACTGGGAGATTTCGCACACTTAAAATTGATATTTAAAGTTTTGCAAGAAAAACGCTACATATTTGAATTCTATATGAGCTCTCCTAGACCTACCAGTTTATGGGTTTCCTTGAAAAAACTAATACGAAAACTTCTTTTAAATTCACTATATCTTGATTCATCATTTTTGTGATTCTTTGTAAGGCTCACCAATTTCTGATGTGTCGCTGTACAGGACTGATATTTGTACCGATGTGATGTGATGGTTTGCAAATCATGTAAACCCAGGATGTAATTGAAAATAGATCAGATCAAAGAAACTATTAAAAGTGCAAAAACAATTCTTGCTTTATGAATAAAATACGCTCATTTTAAATGTAAAGCCTGCTATAAAGTTTAAAAAAATTTGGGATGGTCCAACAAAAGACTGGAAAAGTTGTGTAATGCTAAAAAAGAAAAGTAAAACATCTCACAACTAATTAGTTTAATTGGCAACAGGTCACTATGATATAAAAAGAGTTGGGAAACTGTGAGCAACTAGTCCAACAATTATAGAATAACATTCACCAATGAAACAATTACAAAGAATTTGGAGATTTCATTATCAAACGTACATCATACTGCAAAAAGATTCAGAGAATCCAGAAAAATCTCTGTCCCCAAGTGAGAGGAATGAAAGCCAAAATTGGACGGCCATGATCTTCAGGCCCCCATACATAACTGCATTTAAAACAGACATGATTCTGTAGTGGAAATCATGGCATGGCTTCTACGAATCCCAGTTAAAAGTTTATTATGCAAAGAAGGCTACCAATAAACAACCAAACTTAAGTAAACAACAAATGCCTCTGGACCCGAGCTCTTTTAAGAAGGACTGAACTGAAGTGAAAAACTGGCCTGACAAATCAAAATTTGAAATTCTTTTGGGAAATCACTGGATCTTCCAGGCAGAGGAAATGGACTTTCCAGCTTGTTATCTGCATTTATGATGGTATGGGGCTGCACATCTGGGAAGAAACCAGTAATGCTGAAAGATGTTAACGCTGTTAATGCTGGGTGCTAAACTAGCCTGCCTGCGACCCGTCACCCACTAAAAACATTTGATGCATCACGAAACAAAAAACATAACAAAGGAGACCCTGAACTGTCGGGTGGCTAAAATCCAATATCATGCAAGAATGAGACAAGATTTCCCTTTCAAAACTAAGGCAACTGGTCTACTCACTCCCGAACGTTCATAGAGTGTTGTTAAAAGAAGATGTGATGCAACACAGTGGTAAACATGGTTCGTATCATCTTTTTTAAACACGTTGCTGGCAACACATTAAAAATAATTATATATTTCTCCAAAAAACTATTTCATCATTTGACATGTTTGTACTATGTTCAATTAAATATAGGATATACATGATTTGCAAACCTTCCCATTCTGTTTTCTATTCATTTTACACAGTGTGTCAACTGTTTTTGGAAACAGGGTTGAACAAAGGTGCTGAGAATACACCTGGCAATGTTAAACATTTCTGTGATTATTAAAGGGGACCTATTATGCAAAACTAAAAAACAAGTTATAATTGGTCTATGGGCTTTACAAAACATGTTCATGAAGTTGTTTGCACAAAATCTCTCTCACATTAAGAGTCTCACCATCTTAATTCTTGACAGTTTCAGTCCCTTTCAAAACGAGCCGTTTCAGGACTCTGTCTCTTTTCTGCAAATAAGCTGTTGCTGGCCACGCCCCGCCCATCCCATGCTTAAGCTGCACGTTTAACTTCTGGATTTTACATTGGAATCCGTGTCCTTAACATCAGTGAAAGTGTTTCTTTCTTTCTTTCCTTCCACCCCTTCAATCTGTGACAGTGGTCCTAGCCTGTATGGTGACCAGGCTGAAGTCACATGGGGGCCATCCATCCAAACGGCTCGTTTTGAATGGGACTGAAACTGTGAAGAATAGAGCTGGTGATATCTCTTTATGAGAGAGTTATTTTGTGCAAAGAACTTCATGAACATGTTTTGTATAGCCCATAAACCTATTATAACTAAAGTGAGTTTTGCATAATACGTCCCCTTTAAAAGGTTTTAAACAAATTTAAAGAGTAAACAGTAAAAAGCTATCCTGCACATTTGCATGGCTGCTTCAATGCAAAAGCGATGGCCAGCAAAGCAGAATATTTGTGTTTGTACAGTCTTTTCCGGTTTCTCGAAAGAAAACACAAAAATGTATTTCTGAATATGATTCATAAATTAAGAAGCTGTAGGCTATCCAGGCTGAGCATCCTGTTTACTGGGACTATTTCTATGTAAGAGCTGCATATTTGAATGACGTAAAGTCCAGTATCTTTACAATAAAGGGGCTTTAGTTAAACTTTGGTTAAACTTCTATTTTCCAATAACTGCCACTAACATATGGTCTTACGTGCAGAGGTCACGAGGACATTACTTTAGTCTAAGAGCAGCTCAGTGCTGAAGAGAAAACTAGGTAATGTTTAATATGTTACACAGGTTGTGTTCTTTATACCTGAGAGGTGTTAATGATAAATCTTATCACACAACAGTCACACAGTGTTTATAACCTGACCGCTGCAAGACCTCAGCATCAGCTCAATCAAGGCTGCATGCACACACACACACACACACACACACACACACACACACACACACACACACACACATCTACTTCAGATCTTTTAAATAGGCATTATGTGTATGAGTGGCAGATAATACATTATATTCTTTTTCTCTAACTAAAACTGAGATCATGAACACTACATGTATAAACGTATCAATGTAGCTCCAGTAATGTAACCTCATCCAAAAACCACTGGGATGAGCTGGCGTAGGGGTCAGCAACATGAAAAAAGTACAGCATTTCAATTACAAGACATTTTCACAATACAAGATATGCACCACTATATTTAGTGCCACATCTGAAAACTGCTATTAAAAACTATAAATACTACGGCAATCCAGTTAAAGACCAAATTATGATCTCCTTGTAGTGACTAATACAGCACGTCACTGTTGATATCCGTGAGACGCTCATAAAAGCGAATTGTGATGTAAAGTAACTTATCATGCTAACAATGTCATAGTTCTCAATCCTAAGGAACGATGCTGTCAGCGCTCGACCTGTTCATGACACTGTCCCAACATCTACAGCATCTACAGCAGGGACAGACTCACTTCTAGTGTCCTTCATTTCAGCAGTAAGTTTAATATGTATTTACATTTACAGCACTTAGCACTTTTATCCAAAGCGGCTTCCACTCCCTAACTACAGGGGGCAGTCTCCCTGGAGCAACTTGAGGTTAAGAGTCTTGCTCAGGAACCCAGTGGTGGTCTGCTGAAGGTAGGATTTGAACCCATGACCTCTTGGTCTAGAGGCAAGTATCTTACCCACTAGGCCACCACCACCCCGTTTTGGAAACTCCTGATTTTCATTTATTTTGACATTTTCACTTATTTTTTTTTTCTGCCTCATCCGTGTGAATTACAGATGTTCAATAAACAATAAACAATAAAAGTGTTTACAAACATGGTGTCATACGACATTTACATTAAACATTAATGAGTTTAGTAAGTTGTCTTTAATAAAATTCATGAGGTCCTACTTCCTGAGCACTGGCACTTTATGTTAAAAGACTGTCCTTCAAAAACCACATCAAACCTTACTTTGATTGTTTTGTTCTTTCTTCATTTATAAGGAAATTTTGTCCATCTAAAACAACCTAGAGCACCTAGGAAATGACGCTCATTCCAAACAGGTTCTGGGTACCATGAGTTCAACAGCTAAAACTGGTACTCTGCTTTGATTATGCCATGGACACAATTTTTATTTATCTATCAAAAATACTGCGAAAAACATCAGCAAAAAAGCCACACCGAGGTAAAGACAACAGTGTAGATGACATATTGCCCAGCACTACCTTACACGAGGTAAAGCAGGTAAAGTCAAACGTGCTTCAACAATCCAATGCGCTCTAATCTATGTATCTGAAGATGGCAACAATATGGCTAAAAATCCAACATTTTACAACAACCGTTTTATTACTTTAAATAAAATCTAAGCCAGTTCCCTGTAGTGTGCATCTCTCTCATGTTACATAACAGGGCCACCTATATGGGAGGGCAAAAGTTTGCAGACAGCCTCTTAGAGCACACAATGCCCTAAAGAACAAGACACATCACAAACAGCTTGGATATAAAAGTAGAAAGTCCTAGTTTAACACTGACACTCTTCCAAACCATAAAAAAACAGAAAAGAACTGGACTAAATAAATAAGCTAAGGATAACAATAACAGAAAAGCAATATATCCAAACCTCCACCCTGCTCTCCATTTACACACTTCCTCACTCTCTCTCTCTCTCTCTCTCTCTCTTTCTCCCCCCAACCTGCCAATCTAATCATTCCTGTGTTTACATCAGCATTTTTCAGGTTTTACAAAAGGGCCAGACTTCCTGTACCAAATCCACCAACCCACACACTCCTACCCCCACCTACACAAACAGGACAGCCACAGTCCTCCAGCGCAGGACTAGCTGTAAGTTTACTAACAGAGAGCACAAACACCAAGGTTACAACAGTAAACTACTACTAATAGAAAAACTGATCAAATAAAACTACCACCAAGGAAAGCCAAACAAAACCAACAAAACAAACATAACCAATAACTGAAACTACCTGAAATACTTTAAAAATGGTTAGTACTATAAATAATTTTTTGTAGTTTTCAAAGTGAAGGAGAATCAGACCTAAAACGGTGGTATTTTACTGCTAATCCCAAATTATTTCTCAGGTCCATAAGAAATGTTTGTGGATCCAGTAAAAAAACATTACAACAGAAATGCTATTTTATACTAGAATGCTATATTATACTATAATAAGCACAATAATGATAATGACATAAATAAACTACAAAAATAAAAATGGGTTAAAGCTTCCGTGGCGCAGAGATTAAATAAATTGCTAGAGCTCATTTAAATAAATACCTGAATACTTTATGGTGGTCATGTTTCTTAAATAACCTTTTTAATGAATCTTTTGGCTTGGCTCTTCATCAAACCCAAAGTACATTCAAGGCAAATGGCACCGGCACAGTAACCAGACAGTGAAGGTTTATCAAGACAGCATGCCGACATAAGAAAAGATAAGCTTGAACAGTTTGCTTATGCACATCTGTATGCTAGCACGCTTAAAAACACCAGCCACCATCAAAGCCCTGAAAAGAATAAGTGCTGTACACTGCTTCCAATATGACTGTGATGTTCCTGTGTTCTGAAATTAGCTGAGGGATTTGTGACTCTCTGAATAGCCTTATCTCAATAGACCAATAATTTTACAGGCTTGAGCCCACTGCCAACCTGCGAAACACTCAATACACCTCCAAAATACACAATACACCACAGGCTTTAGATCTTTTTTGTGTATTTAGACCTGCAAAATACACAATATGGCTCGAGTCCAGGGAACCCACCTGCATATTTTTTCATACCATATGAAACACAGCGTAGCTCATGAAGTGCTTGATAACACGTTTAAAAGTTGAATATGAGGTCTATGAGCATGAAAGATCTCATGTTTTCTGCAATAGGGTGATAAACTGGTAGGCATACTGTGAATGTACACATATACAAATACACAAAGACACATTAAAACAGTTTTCTTTACTGCATTATGGGACCACTCAAACCAAAGACGGCAGGTCCTGTTCCGTTAGAAGTTCCACATATATTCCAACATGCACAACTGTGCAAACAAACACAGCCCTCTCGTTGTTATTTTTATCCATCTAGCACCAAAGGCATAATGGACAATGAAAAAAAGTTGAAAAGATGACAACTGAAACCTAGAACAGCACAAGCCGATCATAAATAACCAAGTATAACACTCAAAACATCTAATAACCACAAGCAACAGTTAGCAATTCAGGTCAAGCAACCATGAAACTAAATACATTTCTCTGAGAGAGAGAAAGAGAGAGGGGCAAGGAGATTGAGTCTCTGAGGGTGTGAATAATAAATAAGATCTACTTGAGTGTCACCATGCTCAGGTTTCCCTGGGTATAATGTGACTAAAGGAAAAACATACACTCATACAAACACACATACCGTTCTCTGCATGTGACCCATTCTCAGATGGGAAGAAATCCAAAAAAGTGAGATAAAGAAGCAAAAAACAGTTGCTGATCACACAAAAACATGCTCTGTTTATGTGATATAACCTTGCCAGCATTAACAAACTGAAATTCAGGACATCAGATAGTGTATCGGCGAGTGTGTGAGAGAGACCTGACCTCATTACAGGTGACTGTATTTGATTAAGGAAAGCATGCCGTTACCCTTGCACCGCTGCAAGCCCTTCTAATCTGCTAACACAATACTGTTTTATGCCTAAACATACACAAACACACTGGTTAAACAAAACATGACCACATGTACAGAGGCAACGGACAACAGAACAAAGCCCCTTCAGCAATTCTCAAAACAAGTCACAAACCATGAAAACACACACACACATTCCTCACCTGTTCTGCTCCATATGCTGTTGCAAATTCCATAAACTCCTCGATGCGGACAAATCCATCTCCATCCTGATCGAGAGCTTGGAAAACAGCCCGCAGTGCAGAATGATCCTCTTCTTGGGAGGTCGCCACTGGAGCGGTCGGCACAGGGACCACGATGGCAGCAACGCTCCCATCCTGGGCGGCATCTGAGCTCACACACAAATCCAAAGCCATTTCTTCATGGCTGGGAACGTCAGGAACATCGATGTTCTCCTCCATCAGAGGCGTGCATGTTTCCTCTGGCGGACAGACTCCACTAGAACACTCATCTCCGTGCGGCGGAGAAGAGTTTCCCTGCAGCTCTGCTATCTGAGAGGAATTTGGCAGTGTGTTCGTTACCTGAGGCAGGTCTACCTGTGCGCACTGCACAGGTGGATCAGTTTCCTCCTCTACCTTTACATCAGCCGAGTCTATTGAGGCCCCTCCCATCTGCTGCTCCACAGCCACGCTCACCTGGGTCAGCTGACAATCCACACCTGAGAGGGGAGTGGAGTCAGGAGGACTGGGAACACTCTCAGAGGTGTGGGTCACCTGATTCTGATCATTATCTCTATCCTCTTCCAGCACACACACAACTTCGTCTCTCGGGCTGTCTGGTGCAGGTAATGTTGAATTTGAAGGCAAGTTTTCCGTGAGGACAGCAGTCAGTTCCGTCATGCATGTATCCACACTGCTCTCCCCAGAGGAACCAGTCGGTGTGTGCGTGTCCAGATTGTCATGATCGGATATTACATGAATTAATCCATTTTTGTTCGGCTCTCTCTGAGTTACACATTCATTAGGTGCAGCTTGTCGTGTTTGTGCACACTCACAGTTACGGTCACCAATGGAAAGGTCCTCAGTTGTCTTCTGTATGTTTGGTACCTGTAGGTTTATAGTGCCATTTGGGTCATTATAATACAGCTGCGTTCCATCATTTACTGATCCGTTATTTGACTGACACAGTAAAGCTGCCTCCTCCTGAGTGTGCAGAGAGGGAGAGAGAAGGTGTGGGACCGCATCTAATATACCTTCAGAGCAAGTGTTGATTGTCTTTTCGTTCCCTGCTTCCTCAGGCGAGTTATTTATATCAGAATGTGTTTGGGTATCAGAGTCAAGCAAGACTGTTTCTGTCTCAGGCTCTATGGTTGGTTCAGGTGAGATGTCTAGTGCAGTCTGAACAACAGGCAGTGAAGGCAGTTCTGTTTCTGAGGCAAAGAAGGTGTCAGAAGGGGACTGACTCTCTGAGGCATCAGAAGAGTCAGCAAATGTCTCTTTCTGAGAGGTAAATGTTTCAGGTTTCAAGATGTCATCAGCAGGTGATTTTGAAGGTATGGGATCAAACAGTATGGAAAGGTCATAGTCTCCATAAAGGTGGCATGAAGTCTCAGGGGAGGGATCAGTCTCAAGAGTGCTTTTATTCTCACAGAGCTCCGCATTCTCCCTGCTGTCCTCAGATATGAATTCAGTCAGTAGGGACAGGGATGAGGTTGATTCTGAGTCCACTGGAGTCATTTGCTCAGGTACTGAATCAGGTGAAGCCAGGAGAACAGACAGAGTGAGTACCGATTCAAGGTCAGGTACCTGAGTATTCTTGGGTACCCCATCAGGTAACGCTTCTTTCTCCAACTCTGCATCCATTGTCTCATATTTCTGAAAGTGATTCTCAGTACCAACATCAGATGGGCTTCCTTCAATTGGACCATCTTTAGTCGACCCAGGCAAAACAGGCAATATGGACTCAAGTGATGCCCCAGATACGGTCAGTGAATCTGATCCAGTTCTTCCATGTACAGATGGTGTGTTAGACTCAGGCAGATCCACAGGTGAGTATGTCCTGGCCTGGATCTCGAAAACAGAATCAGATGTTATGTTACTAGCTGAAAGTATCTCAGTCTCTTGCTCTGAGGATATCCCTACAACCTCTGAATCAGGTATGAGGGAGAGGCCATTACTCTCTTCACTTGACTGGTTATGTGACCCTAGACCCAATTCTGAGGAGGTGATTCCACCTGGGGGCTCTAGGTGAAAACAGGGGTTTGAGAAAGACGAGGGGTGGATGACAGGTAAGGGAGTTAGACAAATAGGTGAAAGCTCAGGTTTACAGGAAGCAGTCCTATCTGAGTCAGCTCCAGTTAGATCCAGCACTTCGGCAGAATTAACACTTGTGAGGGGATCCTTGTT
Organism: Alestes dentex; assembly: GCA_037576975.1. NCBI lineage: Eukaryota > Metazoa > Chordata > Actinopteri > Characiformes > Alestidae > Alestes > Alestes dentex. The sequence goes on along the minus strand of JBBIGA010000007.1, from coordinate 23,455,184 downwards.
CTCATTTGTTACCTGGGAAAGTGACTCCAGATGTTTCTCAACTACTGTAGTCCTCTGAAGGGGATAGGAACTAGAGAGTGGCAGGTCCAGCAAGGGATCTAGAGGAGGTAGCCCTATAGATCCATCTGAATGGCAACCTGTGTCAGCCATTGCAATGGGCTGCAGGAGGTCCACAGTCTGTAAGGGTGAACCCTGCCTTGTTGCCTGCATAGATGTGCTAATGTGTGTGGGGCTGGGGGTTGTAGAACTGAAACTGATGAGATCTCTGGTGTCCACATCACTGGGAGCATTGCAGCAAGGCTCCTCGGCCAGTTCCTGCGTGTGAGGAGCCTGTTTATCCCACTGTGGAGAAACACATTCTGAACTTCGTTCCCAGGGATAGGTCTGTTCTAATCCAGAATACCGTGATGCCCGGAAGAGGTCATCTAAACTGAAGGCATTTTCCTGAAAAATCTCATCAAAGCTTAGAGCAACAATGTCTGGTTCTCCCCTCTGATGTCTTTCGGTGTTTTCAGAGCTGCCAGTGACTACATCATTATTCATATCTAAAAGCAGAAATCCAAGTGAGTTTTGGTCAGATTCCCAGTCGGAATGACCTCGCGGGCTGGAGAGAACCTGCTCCATTTAGGAGCACTGTTCCTCTCCCCTGAAGCGGAAACACTCCAGAGATACTTCCTTTTTATTAAATTTCCACTGAGCAATAACGTTGGGAATTCAAAGTCAGTTTGTGTCTTCTTACAGCCAGTGTGCCAGCAGGAATGTTATCGCTGAAATCCATGCATAGCTTGGATGAACAATTCAAACCGTCTCATTTCACCATCAAAAGCATGAACATGTTTATTTTCCCCACAGTTGAAGCTCATTTATCCTGACATACAAAGCTGCTCCACCAAAACACCAAGGCCTTTTTTGGCAACACTTCCTCATACAGTTTACAAATATACAAATCTAACCCTTTCCACTTTAGCCTTTTTAAGTGTCCTGATCCACAACACAATCCAGAAAATAAGATTACACAACAAACAAACACAGTTACAGCTTAATTTAATGACACCTGGCAAAAACTGTTGTCATTCCAAATACAAAAAGGATTCAGACGCACTACTCTAAGACATTTAAACCAAATACCAGTAATGAAAGCTTTTATGTTTGGTGGTTACTTGACTGTAAGTGAACACTGGCTTCTCTGAGCAGTAAACGGATATAAATACTGAACACTAGTTTTCAATGGATGACATTCAGAAACGTGACAAGAGATTGTTCTACATCAAAACAAGCCTCTAAAAACCTTAATATTCACATGCAAAAATTGAATATCCCACTGCCACAACAAACAAGCAAACATCTCAGTAACGTGACTGCCACTCTCACCTCACAGCTGGGTGCAATTCAGTCATGCAGAATGGGGAAAATATCAGAACAAAGCGAAGTACTAAGGTTTTGGTTTACACCGTCATTTAACACATTAAGACTTAGTCAGCATCAGTGATAAGCGTTATTAGTATGTAATAACCCCGCTTAGTCACGTCAGCTAACATTAGCTACCCTGTCCTCGGAACTGCCACCCTGAACAGCCATTAAAACCACGTCTCCCTAAAGCTTTAACTCTACAACCATGAGTAGAAAGAACCAGAGGATAATTAGCTGTCTTTATATGCCTCATTAGCCGTCTGTGTGCACGACAGATTGTTAATCTGAAGATTAGTTTAGGGATTTGGGTGCTAACGCTGGCTGCTAACGGGCTAAGCTAAACCGGGCTAACGGCAGGAGCATCCTCCTGTGGACAGCGGACTGAGGCAAAACACTGATTTGTCAGGGAAAAAAACACACGTACACCCTCATCAAACGTCTGTCCCTTTGAAAAGCAATATGTAATTCTTTGTCAGGTCACGGTTAGACTGGTAAACGGACAAGAAGGCGGTTGTTTTCCCTTCTGGATATTTTTCCTCAAGATTCCACAGGCCAGCGGTCCAAAGACGAGTCCACCTGTGCTCCGTGTTCAGCTTGGACTAGATGATAAATACCCAACAAAAACACTGCTAATCCATCGCCTTCAGGTATAATATTATCCATTGGATCCTCCAAACGCCTGGCAAGCTGTGTCCATAATCGTAAGGGTTTTAAAACAGAGGTTTTCTTCCACAGCGAGGGGACAACATTGGCATCATCACCATCATCATCAGGAGCAGCAGCAGTGAAACGTGATGAGTGATTCAGAAAGGAACCGATACTTCTGAACGACTCTTCTGACCCAAACGACTCGAAATGTTGGAAACAACCGAGCTGCGTGAAAATTAACAACAGAGATAAGGTTGAAATATAAAGGACTAATATTAGATTGTTGACAAACAGCAGACTCATACACTCGAAAATATACTCAAGGAGAAGACGAAGTATAGCTTAAAGATGTTAATCATCACCATATCATCTGGTGCTATTTTTTTAATCAGCCTAACACTAAGCCACTTGCATAATAAACTTTACGGCAGTAGGCTGGCGCTCTTATCCAGAGCGACTGACAGTCATCAGCTACAGGGACAGCCGCCCTGGAGCAACCGAGGGTTATGTGTCTTCCTCAAAGACAGTGGTAGAAAGTGGGGTTTGAACCTGTAACTTTGTGGTCATAAGTGTCTTACCCACTAGGCTACTACCCTAACATCTGTTTTTTTTTTTCCAGCTGCAGCTACACCATATGGACAAAAGTATTTGGACACACCTGTTTTTCAGGGTTTGGGCTAGGCACCTTACTTCCAGTGACGGGCAATCTTAATGCTTCAGCATACTAAGACATTTTGGCCTACAACTTTGTGGACATATTTCACCAACAGGGACTTAATGATATTGCATTCAAATACATAGATTTTAATATGGAGTTGCCCCGCATTTGTAGCTATAACAGCTTCCACTCTTCCTGGAAGTCTTTCTTCAAGATTTTATAGTGTGTCCTGTTGGAATTAGTGCATTCATTCTGTAGAGCATTTATGAGGTCAGACACTGATGTTGGACGAGAAGGCTGGCTCCATTCCGGTTCATCCCAAAGGTGTTGGATGGGGTTGAGGTCAGGGCTCTGTGCGGGCCAATCAAGTTCTTCCACACCACACTCATACAACCATGTTTTTATGGATTTATCTTTGTGCACTGGAGCACAGTCATGCTGGAATAGAAAAGGTTCTTCCCCAAACTGTGTCTACAAAGTTGGAACCATGGCGTTGTCCAAAATGTCTCGGTATGCTGAAGCATTAAGATTGCCCCTTACTAGAAGTAAGTTACAAAGAACGGAGCAAACGTCACTAGTTGGAACATCAACGTGTGATCGTAAGTGTGAGTTAGATTGGTCTAGTGTGTCCTACAGAGTGGTTAGTGTGTTTCTAAATATGAATCCCAAGAATCAAAACTGACCAGGTTCGATTCATTCAAACGAATCGAATCAGTGAACTGACTAGAGATTCTGTCCATCACTACCGTACCGCATACACACACACACACACACACACACACACACACACACACACACACTCCGCAGTCTAGATACGGACCACAGGCGTCGAGCATAATTTTCTAATCAGCTCGGTGTTTTGGTATGATGGCCTTGTTTTGGCCAGATTAATCTGAATGTGGGCCGAGAGCCTGAACTGAATATCTTACATATTTTTTTCGTGAGGCCCTAAAAATACCAGCTAACCCACACCGCGTCTCAGATTTTAACTGTTAGATGCCTGGGCATCTTTTTCTTCCTAAATAATTCAGCATCAACGTGTTTCTACGTTTCTTCCCAGGCACGACACCCAGTGGCTGCAGAAAGGCACTGCAAACACCCAGGGTCCCTTTGAGTGTGAATTATAGAACGATTTATTGTGAAACCTGTGTAAACTGCAGCACAATATTCCACTGAAATTATATTTACAATGCATGATAATCCTCTTTACACTCTACAACTTAATACCTCCAGTTATTTCCACTATCACCATTCATTCACATGTAGTGTTGCAAGAGTACACATACATAAACATTTCACCACATCATGTACATCAAAGGACGGACACTTTTCAAAGGTTATTAGCTTTTGTTCTGGATTAAAATGAGGAAGATCAATACTATGCTTTAAGTTTGGTATAATACAACTCAGGAGACAGCATGAGGTTACAGTATCCACCATGCAACACATGATGATGTAGTGGCTCAGCAGATTGGATTTCTTTCCAGGATTCTATGTATATTATTTACGCTTTTTATCTAAATCCACTGTGACTGGCCATACAGGGAGTGACCGCTTGGCTTCTTTTCCTTTCCCTTTCGTTTTCAATCAGGCTACTTCTCTTTTCTCTTTTCTGCTGACCAGAAACCTAGAGACACAACAAGAGAACAAAAGCAATTAAAGAGAAATTGGGTAAATCAGAAATCCCTGCAGGCTGCACTTTACATCAGTGTATGGGTCAATGTAATTCAGTGTAAAAGCACAAAAATGCACTTTTGGTGTATTTGTGTTCGCACTTTCAAAGCCAAATCTATTTTGTGAGGCGGCTGATGGACCATCGACTGGCAGGGGGGCATCACACACCAAGGCAAAGAACATTCTGTCCAGGAGCATTTCACAGGGCCATTAAACCCTTACAACCTTATGAGTTAGATCATTTAACATGACGACTTTCAGATTGGTCCTAGTTTTTGAGTGTAAGGGTCTGTAGTGGCTTTTATTTCTCCCCTTACATTCAACAAGACGTTCATTGAACGAAGACAGTTTTATGAACAAAAATGGTTTTGTTACTCCAATGTGAAAAAAAGAACAGCTTATAAAAACCACCCCTATAGGTAAACAGAAAACTCCCAAACACAGTGTAATTTGTCCATGATGTACACACCTTCATGGCAACAGTATTCCCTCATGGCAGCAGCCTCTTTCAACTGGATAATTAAACCTGACATGCTACATGCATTGTTTGAGAATAGTTTGCGGAACGTGATGAATAGATCAGGGTGTTGCCCTGGCCTCCCAGACCAACATCTGATTGAGCATCTGCACGATGTGCTGAAACAACAAGTCTGATCCACAGAGACTCTTAAAAGATTTAAAATCTTTTTTTTTGCTGCCAGAAACCAGAAAGCACCCTCAGAGGTCTTCTAGAGGCCATACCTTTGTGGTCAGCGCTGTTTTATAATATTAGGCAGGTGGGGGCTCGCCGCCAGTTAAAGAATAACGTAAAAATTCTGTGTTCTGTCCAATCGACTGATTCCATATTTGGGTGGTATAGACTGGTTATTGATTGGTACAGACACTGCAAGAGTGTTTATAATGTACATCAATTAACAAAAAAAAATGTATTCATTACATGAATGTAATAAAAATGGCTCTTTAAAATGTATTCATGAAGTCTGCCAAGCAAGATGAATAATTTGCACAGAGAAGTGTTCCAAAGTTCGATAAGTTCAGTTCACATCAGGTCAACTAAACACCTTGTTTATGCACTTGATTAGCACAGAAGAAATCAATAAGAACATTCTGAATTGTTTGTAATGAATAAAGCAGTTAGGAAAGAAGGGGAGAGATGTAGGTGTGTGTGTGTGTGTGTGTGTGTGTGTGTGTGTGTGTGTGTGTGTGTGTGTGTGTGTGTGTGTGTGTGTGTGAGAGAAATTTAGCAAAGCAGAACAGACAAAGATGCAGCACCACAACACCAGTGCAACCAGCCAATTAATTAACTGGCCTAATGAATTACTCAATTGTTTGCCTTCACACACAATCAGTTATTGATTATACATACAATTTCAGCAAACACTGTAGTTAAAACAAGTAATAATCTCATATAGAGATGTTACAGTGAACACCTCTTTAGTGATGACAGTATAGCACTGTTATGAAACTCTATCAGTCCTATTCAGACCAGATTTGTTTTACATGAGGAGGTGAGCCAGTGTAATTATTCCCAGTGTTTGTCACTTATTTTAATTATGTCACTTGTTTTTATAGACTACACATCAGATTCTGGTGAGTTTTACCATCTATAAAACAGATTGCAGAAATAACTCCAGACAAATGTGTTAACAGCTTAGTTGTTTAAGAGAGGGAGAAAGACTGGTATCGATATCAGCAGATACTCAAGACTGTGATCACAGTATTGGTACTGAAAAAAATGGTATCGTGCCGCCCCTAAAATGTACATTACAATTCGTAAAGTAACAGAAAGGTTTGATTGTAGTCTATAAAATCAGCCAATGACAATATGACTCATTGCTTTCACATAAGACAGCTAGGTAGATGGCTAGAATCAACAAATTAATCATTAAGTTATCTGTGTTTTCTCAGCCAAATTAGAACATAAATAGAGCAGCCATTCCCATCTCTGTAGTTACTCTGATTTCTTATCCCACGATTTCGGATCCAGACATTCTGTAGTAAAACCGCATTGCTCCACCTCCACGTTCGACCAATCCCATCTGAATAGCACTACATACACATTCACACACCTGTGTGCAGTGCTGTCTCTGTCTCTCAGAGTTTAGCAGAGTGAGAGGAGGTTATACCCAGCAGACGCTCCACGTCATTGGCTGAGGTGAGCCATGCCCCTCCGTCCGCCACCACCGTGGTGCCGGTGACGTAAGACGCAGCGCGGCTGGCCAGGAAGAGCACAGCGTGAGCCATTTCTGTCTTATTCCCCGCCCTCTGCAGCGGAATGCTCCGGAAAGCTCCCGCGCTCTCCGCATGGGCACCGCCTGAGTCAGAGAGACACTGAGAGTCAGAGAATGAACTGTGATGATGCACGCATCAAAAGTTTGGACACACCTGCTACTTAAGGGTTTTTCTTTCATGTCACTTTCTTTCTTTCTTTAAATTTCTTTACTACTTTCTACATTTTAAAACAACAGTGACTTCACATCTAAACGCATTATGCAGTGAACAAAACTCTAATCTTTTAGAAGGTAGATGTCCTCTGCCTTGATGCTGCTTTCCACACTTTAGGCATTCCGTCAAGCAGCTTTACGAGGAGCCGCTTTCCCGACAGGACTGAAGAAGACACACACATGCTGAGACCTTGGTGGCTGCAGAGAAGTACTTGGGGCACCAGCTTTACTATTCACACACAATTTAGGCACAAGTCTCAAACTAAACTGTTCCACACTGATGTAGTACTTGGGCTGAATGTAGCTACTCTTCTCACCAGGGCACCAAGGATACAAAGCTGGGACATATCAGTGGAGCCTGAAATAGTGCAAACCATTGATTGGTTAAATGCAATAGTCAGTCATACATTGTCACTCTGGAATTTCTAAAAAAAAAATAAAATCAGGCAGCTACAATCTGGAGTGAAAGGTTAAGCAGAACTGCTGCTGCTGTTTGTGTTTACTGTTAATACGAGCACTGCATGAGAAATTATGTTGTCATGTCCTGACCCCCTGTGGAACCATAGACAGGTACTCAACCAGAATACAGTGTGCAGGACACTGTTCTAGATTAGGATTAGTAACCAATCAATTTGTACAATACTGCCAGGTGGAAAAATGCCTTTTCTGGATGAAAGCATGCTATAATTGGTGGGTTTGGTCAGGTTAGCTACCCCCATTGTTAACCGCTGTATAAAATCATAAATCACACGCATACTAAAGAGCTCAGTGACTTTCAATATCATGGCATATTTCCAACAAGCCAGGTTCAAACTTCTTCAGCTGAGTCCTGAGGCATGAGACAATCATCCGTCATCCGTCACAGCACTCGCTAAAGAGTTGTACAGGAATGTCAGGTGGTTCATGTATTAGGTTTCCACGGTGACCATGGCAGTTAACCACTGGATTCTGTCGCTGTGAAAACGTTTTCTGGAGTGACGCGTGTTGCTTCCCGAAATCTGACAGATAAATCTAGCTTTGGTGGATGCAAGGAAAATACTAGTGGTGGAGGAGGCCGTTTCATTCTATTGGCCCACATAGGTTCATTACAGGACAATTTTAATGCCACAGCATACAAAGATATTTTAGAGACTTGTGTGCTTGAAGGTTTGTGGTCACAATTTGGAGAATGTCTTTCCTGTTTCAGGATGGGTTGCACCCATGTGCACAAACTGAGCTTGAAAAATTATTATAGAACAACCTGAGTTGTCTGACTTCAACCCAAGTGAACACCTTTGGGCTGAATTAGAATGGCAAGTGCAAGTCAGGGCCTTCATGCCCAACATCAGTGCTTTGGTTCACTTGAAGTAAACTGGGGCTGTTATAGCAGCAGAGGGTGAACTAACACTATATTATTGCTCGTGTTCTTGAGATGAGATTTTCATTAAGCAAAAATAGATAAAGGGTAAAGGAGGCATTTGGCTGACGCTCTTATCCAACTAAGGGTTAAGTGTCTTGCTCAAGGACACAATGGTAGAAACTGGGAGATCGAACGTGCGATTTTTGTGGTCATCGCGTGCACAGGCAAGTGTTTTGCCCACTAGACTACTAGTGGGTGTCCAAATACTTTTGGTCCTGCAGTGTACATTTAGTCAGCTGTGTTTCTGATGATTACTGCACTTTACATACTGTAAAGTAACTCCGAATATAAATACTATCTCAGACACACACACCCCCCACACCCACACACACACACCAAGTCGGCGGTAACCCTCAGTGCCAGAGATTGGTCCTGGTGCTACAGTGTTCACTCTCACTCCACTTGGACCCCACTCAACTGCCAGATGTCTCGTCATCGCATCTGTGCATACACAAATTAAAGTGAAAATGATTATAGCATCATGATACATATTTTGCCTTTATTAAATCCGATCATATTCACACAGAACACCAACACACACATTGAGGACACACTTACCATTGGCAGCTTTTGCTGATCCAGCATGTACCTGGAGCGCCTGACCCCTGTAGCCCAGAGTGGCTGAAATGTTCACGATGGAGCCTCCATGATCCTGACACAAGTATAAGGATGAAAATTTAAGATCTTTTTAAAAATCTTAAACCTCTAGAGAGAATTTCTTGGATGTGCCTAGTCTCTGATGCTCATTAATAAGACGAGAACAGCTGTACATGTACTGAATACAAACAACAGGCTTCCTTTCTATGTGCAGACATCATTACAGAAACTCTGTTACTCTCCAGCTCCTAATCAAAGTGATTCTTTTTATCTTCAAGCCAAAAACATTACTGCCGAACAAAGAAAGACGGAGCCTAATTCACTCTCCAATCTACAGAAATCCATATCTGCATCCAAGTTCAGGCAGAATGTGGTGGTGGGCTCTTTTTCTCTCTGACTCAAGCTAATTCTTGTAAACAATAAGTTTTACTTGTGCTTACCTTGAACCATTTCTCATAGACGACTTTGCTGGTGTTGAAGGTTCCCATAGTGTCGATCTCCAATACGGTCTTAAAGGCATTGAAGGAGAGAGAGGCGGCAGGACAAAGGAAGTTGCCCGCTGCATCTGCACAAGACCATGGCAGTAAGAGGTACAAGACAGTGAATAACATAGAGGTCTGAGGACTAGTATGTGTGTGTGAGAGCGAAATATGCGACAATAATATACAGTAGAGTACTGCACAAAACTCAGAGACCATTATATTCAGGGGTTGACATAATTTTTTTGCTCTAATACTCTAATGAGTACCTACATTAATGAATTGGTACGCACCCAAAATTCAAAATTTTTCACCTCACCATGGGCCCTGGAACCATTACAACTCAGCACAGTGAGAGAAAGCGTCTCTCTCAGATCCGTGGAATGGAAAGGCGAGATCGTTTTAACTGCATCTCACTCAGCTGGGGATTTTCCTCTCAGCATGACAGACAGAACTCGGATCTCGACCGTAACCCAGCATTGCACGGGATCTCCAAAAGTTTATCCTGGACCACGGGGGCAGATCACTCCTCTCTGGACTGGTGAACGGGTCTCGTATCGGGGCGGGTCGTGAAGTCGAGGGGCGGGGCGGGGCGGGGCACGCAGGGACAGAAGCGCTGAGGTCAGACCTGCTCTGACTGAATTTTGATTGGTGCAAAAGCGAGGCTCCGCGGACCAGCAGGAACCATATTTTAAAACGTAATTATTATTTTTCTTTTTAAAGTTTTCCTTTCCTGAGTGGTGGTACTTAGAGATCCAGTATGCATTTGCGAACCACATACACCAATTCTTACTTGCGTACCACTTATGTCAATCCCTGATTATATTTAATTTCTACTCAAAATGGCCATTAAATACAAATGACTCCTTTTTCAAAGTCAGAAAAAGGCAGAAAGCAACAAAGCTGCTCTCAAAGGGATCACTGGCACTATGTTCCTCTGCAATGGCACTTTAGCATTCACTCAAGCAACTACTTACACACCTCAGCTGCCTCACACACTTCTTTCTCATGAGCATGTAAAACTGCTGTAGAGATCTCTAAGAAAATAAGACGGAATGTAATTCACTCGGATGAGGAAGCAGAAAGTAAAAATAAGTGAAAATATCAAAATAAATGAAAATCAATATAAATGAGTTTCCTACACGGGAGTTCAAATAATTAAGAAAGAACAGAGAGAAAATGTTTTTTTGCAAACTCTCTTTAGTCCTGTCCTGCATGCACTATGTTTTCTGTTTTTGTTCTTTGTGTTGCGCCATGGTCCCAGAGGAATGCTGTTTCATTTCACTGTGTACTGTATATATGGTTGAAAGGTCAATATATGCCCACTTGACTGTCCCCATCAGATAAAAAGCACAAAGTCTACAGGTGAATCTGTCCATAATTCCATTGCACAAAGATGGCTCAACACCGTGGACCTGCAGATTTATTTTTAAGGGGAAAGCATGTTTCCCCTGTACAATTTTCTCTTTAACAAATGTTTTCTGCTTTTACCTGACATTGAAAAAACAATCATTTGTACCTAATGTTTGTTTTGATGTAGAATTAAATGCACAAAAAAACTACACCACACCCCTGCCCCACAAGTCTAGACATACTGTTGATGAGAATGTCCACACGTCCAAACTCTTTTAACACTTCGTCAACAGCAGCTGAGATGGTGTCTGGTTGACGGACGTCCATCTTTAGGGGTAAGCAGTGTCTGCCCGTTGCACTGGTCAGCTTCTTCGCCGCCTATAAACACCACATGTAAAAAGTATTGAACGAAGAAAAACTACAGTCAAAATGAACAAGAAAAATTGTAGTGTCATGCCATTGGAAAGACCTAAGATGTTTGTTCTAAGCAACACCTGAGCGCAACCCTGAATAACCTTTTGGCCCTGGAATGGGAGCTGATACTTAAAGGGCCCATATCTTAGGAAAACTGAATTTTCCTTTTTAAAATAAAAGCTCGTTGTACAATGTAAATATTGTCCACTCCCCAGTCCATATAGTCCTGGGACAGAAACTATTCTGCAAAAACAGGGCAGCTAATCAGAAACAGACTTCATTTACATTTCGTTGTCTAAGGGATGTAGTTCTAAGTGATGTACTGAAGAAAAAAATGGTCATGTCAAAATTTGTGAGAATGCTTTTGGTGCATAAAATTGTAAACATTACAAGTAGACTTCAGAGATAACATCTGACTTTCCCACACATACAAAAGAAAAAAGGAAACATAAAACATGTCATACCTGTTCAACTACATATGGAGTAAGAGGAACATAATGTAAATTTGATGAATCGCTTTAACAGTCCTACCATGGTGACAACAGTTTTTGTTTGTGTGTGAGATAATGAAGATACCTCAGTGAGCTTCTCCAGGTTTCTGCTGGCAATGACTGTGTCACAGCCATGCCTGGAAGAGACAGGAGAGACAGGACAGACAGCAGAGATCAGACAACCACAAATGCCTGTTTACTTGCTTTCTAGGTTAAAGATTTCCCGGTACAGTCTGCAGCGAAACGGGAAAGGTGGAGGTCACAGTCAAGCAGGTGAAGGTAAAAACTCTAACGCAGACAACAGACAGCTAAATGCAAAGAAAACACAGGTGAAAGGCATCAGCAGAGTCTGAGGTGTTGACAGTAATAGAGTATGCTGAGCTAGAAACAAGAGAGCAGGAGGAAAGGAGAGCCCTACCTCATCAGAATCTCAGCAGTACGGAACCCAATACCGGAGCCACCGCCTGTTATAAAGGCTACTTGATCCCTGGTAAAAAAAAAAAACAAAAACAAAAAAACAAAAAAAAAAAAAAAAAAAACACACACACTGATTACACACTTTTGCCAGATATTTAAAAAAAAAACCAGGAACTACTATTCTTTCCACTTGTCACAGTACCTTTAACAGGAAATGACACAGCTGATGACTAGATGTGATATTTTTTTCTGTACTGAATGTGCCCACCCCTCCACTCTTTTTGGGAGACTTTTCCATAGTAATTTGGGGGGAAATCTTTACATGCTTCTGGTAAACACCTCCACAGTGCATTATTCACAATGCTGCAGGCTCTTGCGGAAAAGTGACTTTTGATTCTGAGAAAAATACTGTCAGAAATACTGTAAGAAAACTGTGAAATCTCAAAAATGCACAAAATGCAAATTGCCGTTCCTTACAAAGGGACAAGACATTAGCTTGCACAAGAAAAGTACGCTTCAGATTTTACATGACAACATGATTGTGCCAAGTGGAGCTACGTTGCTAAACTTTGGAATTTCACTCGCCATTTAAAGGGAGAGAGAGAGAGAGAAGATAGATCTGAGATGGATAAGATTGATCGTGCTCTCTATGCACTTTAAGACTGAGGGTGGCAGATGGAAGGATCGCCTCTAACTTAGATTGATTAAATAGGTCGTTACTTCTCTGTCACTATTTTGTCTCCAGTTAAACGTGCTCTTTCACCCAGTGGAAAGCGATGATGTACACAACCGCATCACAGCCCACAACATTCACAAGTGCTGAGCGCAGTAAAGTAGTTCCAGCCGAGTCACAGGCATGCTGTGCATCAGTTCTTACCATTAGACGGAAATAACGGCACGACGGTTAAAGAATACGACATCACCCATTTAGTGACATGTTACAGTTTCTAAAGGCAGTTTTTGTCGTCTCGTCCTGAACCCTGTTGCTAATTAGTACTCGGTGAGCTAAAAAAAAATGGATAATTTAAAATGCTAAGGCGGAACATGTTTTCGAGGTTAAAACATCAGACCGTACTGAATTGTAAGCATTCATCGAGCCTTGCACTCAGATGAAACCAGCTCTAAAGTACGTAACAGTGAATAAGTGTTTCTCACTTGAGCAGGTCTGGGGTGTAGATGTGAGTGTAGCTGCTCAGGCAGTCGTCACTGTGTACGTCCTCAGGGCTTTCTGCCATTCTGCAGCGGGAGGGGAAAAAACAAGCTTTAATTTATCCACGGCAGGGTTTTTTCCTTACTACAGCCCTCCAAGTGTGTACAGTAACAATTTTAAATAGCAGAAGGGCTGTTCTGCAGTATCTGGGTGAGACTTTGCCCTGTTGCGTAAATATACAGCCAAAGAAGTCTTTACCAAAAATATCCCGCATTTACCTGATCTTCGAAACCTCAAACAGCGTCGACAGATGTGCACACCGGTGTACTGAACTGAATAAACCTTTTAAAAAAGTTAAGTTACGCCAAAAGAGTAAAGTTCATCCAAAACAATCACACTGTACCTGGGAGGGCTCCACGCATGACTTCATTTGTTCGTGAGGAATCATGGGAGTTGTAGTTCGGTGCGTTCTAGCTTACAATGCACCTTTGTCTACTTCTTTCCCAACGCTTTTAACGCGAGAAAGTTCCTATTTTACTGCTAATTTTGGACTGTAAAAAGATCCTCATGTGTAGCTAAACCAACAATGAATTTCACAGTGAGTTTAACTTTGAGTCCACACACTGGTGTTAAGTTTATTAAATGTGGCAGTACTGACTGCTTGCATGTTTCTCTCGGATTCTACTTACAGCTTTGTTTGCACACATCTGAAATGCACCCAGGCTTTTGCACAAACATGTGGTGATAGTCCTACAGGACTGCTGTTGAGCCAGTGCTGAAAAGTGATTTTGTCTTTTTCCATACAGAACATAAAACAAAGCATCTCATGATATGTAACTGACCAAGACAATCCCAACAGGTGCAGCCAGTAACTTTTAGGATAACTTCAGATTTCCCCTGGGGATCAATAAAGTACATCCACCTATAACCCAAGTAACCCAAAACAAAACTACAGTCACAGCAGCACTGTCCCGTGTCCCAATCCTGTGTTTGGGATGATGCAATCGGCCTCCTTAAGAGCATGGGTTCCTTAATGTCAATCATCTTATTCTTATGCTGTTGTCGCTGTCTCAGTAGCGCGAGTCTGAGTCTGCTCACAGCCCCCTGCCACAGGCTGAGAGCGCGTTTCTGTTGTTAAAACCTCCTTAGAGGCTGGAGCAGGAATGGTGGTTTCTAGTCCGACCAAAGACGCGCTGATGTCCCAGAGTTTGACTGCCACTTCCGGGTCCAGGGACTGGGGAGCAGGCTCTTTCTCTGTCATCACATCATAATAACGACCGGTCACACCTTCCAGTTCCTCAGCCACCGCCAGGTAGACACTGGGTTGTGCACCAAGCTCAGGTGACTTTACAAACAGGTAGAAAAATGGACCTGAGTAGGACACAGTGCAGACGCAAATGTCGATTAAATTCATCCAGGAGTTCAAATTCTTTCACTACTGGATACTAGTGTGGTCAAAAACATTGATATATTGATACATACCAATACTAAACTATTTGACATGGTACAATACTCATTCCCTGCAGTGTCAATACTATTCATATCAAATACACTTTCCTGCTAGCTCTTTCTTTGGATGCAAATAGGCTTTCTTAGTAGTGGTGCAGTTTGTTATGCTAAAACTGCAGTTGCAGTGACTGGACTATTCTTAAGCAACAGAGAATACTGCAGGAGTGCTGTGAAAAAGTATTTGCCCCCTTTCTGATTTCTTTTTTTTTTTTTTTTGCAAGTTTGTCACACTTAAATGTTTCAGATTATCAAACTAATTTAAATATTAGACAAAGATAACCCAAGTAAACACAAAAT